>JBCAUA010833031.1:0-14075 GCA_038406235.1 Peronia verruculata
GTCACATCATATAAACAAAGCCACATGTGAGCGATGTTTCCTAGGTCATGTGATTTTGAAAAAAATACCTAATTGTACGTTCGATAGAATGGCGCATTCAACACAGCAAGCACGTTTTCTTTGAGTATAATTCAGTTCAACCAGAAAACAAACATCGAGTGCGCACGCTTGCCGTACACTAGAAGTGTAAGTTTAACATATATTTTAAAAAATCTCCATCGAAGGCCACGGGTTCTCTTCTAATTGCATAATAAGGTAATCAAATCAATTAATGATTACAGAAGCGAGTTCCAAAACATTAAGAATAATGCTGACAAATGGAGTCAAAAACAAATTATAAGCGAGGTGGGGAGCTAAAGAAATGTATACAGACACACACAAACAAACAAACTAACGAACACTGCACTCATCTAAATTATAAAATTGCAAGAAAGCCCACAATAGGCTTATGGATCCATCTGAAATTCGGCACACAATATTGTTGCATATGGATCTGTGTTTCTATGTACAGATGCCAAAAGAAGCTCATTATCTTTGACGTTATTCTAGAAATGCGATAGTAATTGAATAATAAACACGTGAGGCTGCTTGATCTGAATTGTACGTGCGATAGTATGACATGTTCAAATATTCAGTTTATTTAACCAAAATATTATCATCGAGGTGCGCATGCTTGCAATGCACTAAGCCGCAGGACTATATATATATATATATATATAATATGTATTTAACCCTAGAAGTGTCAAGGGGTTGACGGGGTAAAAAAAAAACTGACCTTTCATTTTATACACTAAAAGTTTCCTTTAAACAACATACTTTGTAACAACAAGGTAAGATCTAGTATTATCTTAATCATAAATTATCATCCTCTAAACATAAGTATTAATGTCACCACAGAAGCTCGAACACCCAAGCAACTTCTTATTGACACTTCTAGGGTTAAAAATAATTAGCATGAAGTTTATTCATTGGGTATATGAGAACATTGATTGGATTTATATTTTAAATGTCCCATGAATGTCTACTTCCACGGATGTGATTGAGATAAGATTTCCACCTACATCTCAAGATCTTAATTTCATTGCTAATGTTTTGAAAGCCTGTTATATTTTTGTGGCAAAGAATTCTGTGAAGTGGGGGTCATTGTCATCGCAAAGTATTTCTGTAGTCATATGATCACGTCAGATATAAATTTTCACGCACTATACCATCCTCATTCTTCTTCCACCCTGACAGCCATACCCAATGAGGCTGACTTGAGCCAAACAAGTCGAGTTCTGTTTTATTTATTGCTTCTGTTTTATGATTATCACCCCAGTTTAGATGAAGTCTATTATATAGATCAATGAGTGCATGTAGTTTATGGTTTCAAAACAAAATGTTGGCCTGGAGACCATTTGTTGAAGTGTTATTCTGATTTTGATATGAGTACTTTCATATCACATCAAAGAATGGTTCATCACATATATCCATAACAAAGGTTGTTAGCTTGAGCTTTACTGCCAGTGGCAGTAACATGGAGGACAGTGAATATGAAAAGAGGTGGTACTGAACTCCATCAGTGTTTGTCAGTGAAGGCAAAGAGAAATCAGCTCAGTGGGTATGTCTGTCTAGTTGAGAAACATATTTATTTTGTTTTATCTTTTCATTTTAGTACGATAATTCATTATGTACCCATAGTATGTTTCAGTTTGAGTGTTTGAGAAGATGTTTGAGTGGTGTAATTTCTGTTCCAGCTTCAAGCCCAAGTGGAAACCAGGTCTAGTGAAATTTCAGACTTACAGAATCAGCTGGCCACATCCAATAAAATGTTTGAGGACGAGGTGAGTCAGCTGTAGGCAATAGTACACACCATTTTCTCTCGCTCTCTCTCTCTCTCTTTTTTTTCCCTTAATTTTTTTTCTTAAAATGCTAAAGAATAAGTCAATTCATGCAGACAACTAACCTTATAAATGTTTTTAGCAAAACAGATGGAGATGAGAGTCCATGAAAAAATTGGAAATTGAATAGTGAATAGTGTGGTGGACTGTTTCGGATACTGTCAGAAATCGTAATCCAAAGATGTGTTGTTATACATTATACTTACAGTTACACAGATGTGATTGGCTACAAGCCTCAAAAATTACTGAAAAATTTAAGGCCTTTATGCCTTAGCATGTATCATATATTAAGGAATTACATTGTCTGTTTGTTTCTTTGTCATTTCAGAGATACGCCTGTGATGAACTGAAAGCCCAGCTCATAGAGAAGAATGGACAACTAGAGGAAGAAGCCAGGAAACTGTCTAACATGTAAGTTGGTAACTATCAGAGGTGGAAGTTTGTTCATGTCTTGTTCTGAATTTTCCACTGTTTTTCAGAAGATTGAGATTGAGTGGGGAGGGAAATGTAGCATTGGTGAAAGGGCCATCATAGCATCAGTGGAGAAATCTGACTTGCCTATCATTTCTTCTTCTTTTATTTGTTTCAAGACAAATTTTGAAATAAAAATTTTTCAGCTCAGTGAACATTGTCTGTATTGCATCAAAACAAACATCTTTGTAATTTTGTTTTGTTTTGTTATTACAAGATTTTATTTGTCAGTCAGTATTACTGTTTAATTTTTTTCCCAGCAGAACCAAATGAGGCACAACTAAAAATGCATCCTATTCATTTGTTATAGGCCAGTTGATTCTTTTCTTCCCTGTGACCATCCATGTTATTATAAGTTCTTCTTATTACTGATGACAATCTTTTATTTGTTATTGACAGTGAAGAAAAAGTCAAGGAGCTTGAAGGTAAACTTGCATCTCTATCTGATGCAAAGCAGAGACTTGAAAGTGAAAGGCAAGAATTGGTGGCCAAGGTAATACTTACAATAGATTGTTGATTTTCTCTGTCTTTGCACTTATAGGTTATTGCAGTCTTGAATGGACTTATACCACTGAGAACAAATTATGGAATTTATTGGTAATATTTGTTGATGATGATGCGCATGTGGAGGTAATAATTAAATGTTAAGATAATACTGGATGAATCACCCCATTCCCATAGTTTCCAGCATTCTTTTGCAGCTTCAACTGCAGTTGCTTGGCTATTGTTAATTTAGGAAAACCGAGATTATGATCAGGTTTAACTGTTTGTGTGGCAGGTATTACTGCAAGAGTTAATCTACAATACTGTATTACAATGTTCATTCAGAGAGTGATGTCCAAAGACATGGCCAAAGAGATATTTGGCATCTCAAAAGTAGAAAACTGATTTCCATTCACCTTTATGTACAACAAACCATGTCAGTATTTATCACAAGCCATTGACAGTTTTGAAATAGATTTGTTTCAAGCGCTTGTCTAATTTTAGTAGGTGGGTACACGGATTGATGATAATTGTTCACAGATCTCGTGGTAGAGCGGTAACAAACATCAGTGAGTGCTGCATTTTTAGCAGAGAGGTACAAACACTCTGGCAGAGATTTCTAGGTTTTTGCTTAGTCGAATATGAACTGTTCAAGTACATTGACCACATTTGGATAGACTTATATGGGAAGGAGTTATGCTGAACCAGGAAGGCTAGGCGTGGAAAAAAGATGCTGTTCCTTGTCATGTTGATGTATCTGATGGCCTTTTTTGTGTCAATTTTTTCTAATAGATTGATGCTGGAGAAGGGGCCAGTGAGCTGATGAGCCAGTTGAAACAAGAAAATGTAAGTATAGAAGACAATTTTGTGTAAGACACACACTGTGAGTAAATATCACGAGTTCAGTTCTTTGTTTGCTCTATCTCCACTTTTGGGCTATTAGGTGATGTATATATCATATGAAAGAGGGATAGTAAATCTATCATATAATGTAATTATTTCACCGATCACTTGTTCAAATAGGTAGATTTTGAAAATTATTTTTGTCCTTTCTCCTATATTGAATAATAGTTGTTAAACATAAAACACCAATTTCCTCAAAATACAAAAAATGGAGATAGAGCAACAGAGAATTGAACTCACGTTATGAACTACAAATCTAGGCAAAATATGCTTTCTGTGGCACCTTCCTGCTAATATGCATATTACCATTGAAATTTACTGCATTTACAAATGAGTTTTAAGATAACCAAAAGCCTGATAATAATATTTATAAACAGCAGAATGTGACCAACTTTGCAGAGTTTATAGGATGTTTTCATTCATTGAACAATAGCTAGATTATTTATTATTGTTCACAGTAGCTAAATTCAGTACATAATGAGCCCACAATTTACAACATCAAATCAAAGGCGGAAAACAGAGACTTCATCATGAATAGTTTTAACCCTTTCTTACTTTTTTCTCCTGTGTACGTCTGTTTATGAGAAAACTTTTGGTCATGTTTTTTTTTTTTTTGCTTTGTAGAGTTCACTTCAAGAAAAAGTTACATCTTTAGAAACCACACTTCAAAGCCAGGCTGCTGAACATTCCACAAAAGAGGAAGCTTTGCATAAACAAGTTCGTGAGGTGAAAGGTCAGTTGCATGAAGCAGAGGGCAAGATCACCAAATTAGAAGCCTCACTGGAGGACAAGTCAACTAAGCTGAACAGTGCACATCAAAAACTGCAGAGTGCAGAGTCCGAACTGAAAACCAAAGTGAGTATTGTGTCAAGTAATTCTCTTACTTTGTGAGGTATGGTATATCACTTCGTCGTTATGGGAAGAACTGTTTTCTATTTCATATTTTTTTCCTTTTCATATGTTTGTTTGTATAAAAATATGAGCCATCGATAAACAAATATATAATCTTTTTGACACATAAAAAGAGGAATTTAAGAAAAATATAAACTTTGAATGTCAAATAGTGTCTCAAAGGTTTGCTGACAAGAAATCTTTCTTTTAGAAAGTATGATTTGTTTTTTTCATACAAAATTAGTATTATAAATATAAAATACATCAATGGGAGAATGCTATAGGGCAGAACAGTTCACCATTAATCCAATTCCTGATTACTTTGATCTCAGGCTTGACTGAATATTTGTTGTAAAGGATCTTGTTATATGAGAACATATTTTTTTTTATAAACAAATTCGTATGGAATATTTCTCATAGTTACTGTCTTTTATGTTTTTATCTTTATGTTTATAGGTTTTTGTGTCGACGTTTATTCATTTTTTAATTTTTTGTCCATTTTCCTTTTTGTTGGTTTGTTCTGTTAATTGCTTTTTGAGGGAGGGGCAGGAGATTACACTTGATACAAGATGCAACCTTTGATATTTAATCATTCAACCTTTCCATAGTTCTAAAGAAAAGATCTAAGACTAGCGTGTAAAAAAAAAAAAAGTAAAAATCAACCATTATAGCATAGAGTGCAGCACCCAACTACATATACCAATTGTCAAACAAATCAATGAAATAAAACAAAGATTAGAACCATCACAGAGTTATTTACATTGCTGTCCCCAGGCTGAGTTACTGCTGGCCGCTGATGCTGCCAAAGCCAGTCAGAGAGCAGACCTGGAGAACCACATCAAGACAGTCAGTAGTTCCCTGGAGAAGACCAACTCTCAGCTGACAGCACTGAAAGCCCAGCTGGATCAGGTAGGACAGTGGTAAAGCCTACTGTAAAAGACTTTGGTGTCTGGGTAGTTTTGTCATCTTTGTTGGGTAAAATAAAGTCTCAGTGTTGTTATAAATGGATCAGACATGCTTAGGTATTGAGAAAATGATAGTTTGATAACAATGAGATATATTCATATGCTCAAGACATGTATCATAGAACTGAGGGCAGTTCTTATAGATGTTCTGCACTCTGGAAAAGCAAACTGGATGGTGAAAAATGTCCAGTGATTAAAAAGAAAAACTTTTGTTGACAGTTTTTTTTTGAGTTAGCTCTCAGTACTTTGTAATATTTTTAAAAATTTGTGTAAACTAAGAAGATATTTCTATCAAACCTATTCATGTATCCAGTCTGTTATTTATTGTGATGCCCATTCTTTAAAGTATATATGGTGTTTTGTTTTGAGATATTGACACAGTCCCTTGAGTACAAATGTTAAAAACTTAGTGGCAGCATTACTATAAAACCTCATTTAACTTCAGTATATATATATACAGTGGTATTGTTTTCCTATGGACTGAATTTTGCTATTTGTTAAAGGTCTGTTTGTCTGAACTTATTTTCTTTTGAAATGCACAAGTGGCGTAAATGTTCCTGCTGTGTGTATCTTGTTATTTTGGGTAATGTTATGTCTTTAAATTTCATGTTCATTACCAGGTTAACACAGATGTTTCTGCCAAGAAGGAGAAGATTGGCCAGTTGGAGGCCAAACTGCATGAACAGAAAGAGAAACTATCACAGGCCAACCAAAGAGCCAACTCACTGGAGAGAGATGTAAAAGAGAAGGTGAGAAACTGTTCAATCATTTGTTTGCAAAGTGATGAAAATTAGGGCTAAATACAGTGTTTTTATTTGTTTAAAGTGATCTGTAGTTGGGACTGCACTTTTGTCATTTGCATCTGCACTTTTGACCAGATCATCTTGATTTTGTTTTTAAAATTATTTGTTTTTATACTAGAACAATAGCAATAGTCAGTAACTATGCAGGTATGAGAAAAAGAATAGAAATTTGCCCAAATTAGCTTCTCATATTTGTTTGTGAAGATATATGCAACTTTGGTTGAAATTGGCAAATTTATAAAATGTGAGTGCCATAACAGAGGCATTTCTTTTGCAATGACAATTGCATGCAAAGAAAGATGAAAAGGTGTTAATTGTTATGAAGCAGTACAGTATTTGGACCATTTCAGCTAAAGGAAATATAGGGTATTCAAAAATTGTTTATCACTTTGCTATATCAAGTCATATTTTGCAAATATGTTTTGTGAGTTATTTTCAGTCGCCCTTTTTTATCTAATATTGACTGCTCCTTTAGTAGTCACTAATTTTATCTTTTCCTTCTCCTATATGATTCTCTCTGTCTCCAGTAGGCTTCACTTATGAATATTCTCTCTTTGTGTGTTTATGTTGTCCCATTTCTGTAATGAATTCATTTATTTTTCTAGAGTCATAAATATTTTTTTTTCTTCATTCCAAGACGTCCAAAATTATGGCAGTTGAACAAGAGAAGCAAGAGATTGCAGATACTTTGACCACAACAAAACAAAGTTTGGATGAGACCAAGAGCAAACTGTTAAAAACTGAGCAAGATTTAGATGTGGTAAGAATCATGAGTATCAGTTCTACCTCTCAGTATATATGTAAATATAAGGGAAGGCTATATAATATTTCCAGCGATTCTTTAGTAAGGAAACAGACAACTTAACAGTGGTTCCCCCACCCACTCTTTTTTTTTTTTGCTTTAAGATGTTCTGTCTTGGAAAATGCTGTAAAATTGAGTTGTGAAACAGGGAGAACTTTTTTCATATTTTATGTCAAATATGTGCAGGAAAAAAAAAAATAATGAAAGAAAAAAAAAAAACAACTAAAAAGATATAAGCAGTATGGAAAAATAGTTTAATCATTAGGAATGAAAATAAATTCGATTGCAAAGTAATTTATTACAGAAAAAAATGCAGGTTCTATAGATGAATAAAGCATCATTTTCATTTTTTTTTTAAATGTATATTTGATATGAAATGACCCATTGATAGTGACAATGCTGCAGAATGATACATAACCACTGATTTTCCATGTAAAATTCCCTGTCACCTGCTGTAAATACAGTTTAGTCCAGTTACAGGGGAGACTCATGTCAATATTTATGGATATTTTTATATCAATATGAGAATAAGAGTTGTGGGAAACTATATGATAGGGCACCCTTTTTGTGAGCAAGTAAATGTATGCATTCCAAAAGAATATCATATTGTTCTATCTGTGCAGGAAAAGAAAGCCAGAGCCACAGAGACTGGGGACCTGAGCAAGAAACTGGAAAAACTGACCACAGAGAAGTCAGAATTACAGCAGAAACTGGAGGGCAAGGTGAGAGAGAATAACACGGACAATACAGTATTGTCCACATAGGTACATGGGGCAAGCGATTGTTGCTTTTCAAATGTTTTCTTTCAGTTTACAATATATCTGATTGTAAATAACAGTCACGGACAAACGATAAGAAGTAATATTTGCTGCAATAATTTCAGTCAATGAGTAACAAACTTTATAGATTAACACATTTCATGTTTTGTTTTTGTTTTTTTCTTGTTTCTGTTTTCCTTTAATAATGTGTATTTTGCATATTTGTGGGTGAAAATGGAAGAATATATCTGGATATTTAATAATGTGTCCATATATCTGAAGTTGAGACAAAGTTATTTTGTGGAATTATGATTCTTTTGGAAAAAGAGGATTGTAAAAATATATTATTTTTATTTGAATCATCAATGCTTAAGAGGCAAAAAGATGCCCTCTGTGGTCATTGCCTTTGTATGCTACAGACAGAGAAAACTGAAAATTTGTGGAATGATGAACAGTAGTTCTTTTTTATCCACATAGCCCTGTTGTAAACTGTTGTTGATAATAGACTGCTGTGTGTAAAATTGTGCCTTTTTTTTTAATTCAAAGTTGAATAGCAGCATATAAATAACATTGTTTGTTTTCTTTTTCTTGTCTTTGTTTTTTAAACAGCAGTGACTTTAGAACCTGAGGAAAAAAAAGAAAAAGAAAAAAAATCTTTTTCAGTTCAAAACATTTTCCTTCACACCCTAGAAAAGGAATGAATATGATCAGAAAAAAAACAAAAAAAACAACCCAAAAAAAAAAGCGCACTTCTGATATTTGTGTCTTCACTGTCTGTTTCTCCAGAGCTCCAGTTTATCTGACACAGAGAAGAAGCTGACAGAGAAATCAAAAGAGCTGGACAACATTAAGAAGGACCTGGCAAATAAAATGTCAGATTTGCAGAAAACTCAGGAGGAGCTGGCCAAGGTCTGGTTCTGTGTGATTTCTTACCAATGCTCATTACAGTCATTGTTTATTCATTGTAATGATTATTTCATTTATTTTACTGCAGTTATCATTATAGATTTGATTATCATGGCCAAGAAGTTATGTTCATTACAAGTGAAGAAAAAAAAAAATATCCTTTGGTGAAAACATATCTGAGACAGAACAAGAGTAAGAGGAAAATTAGTTGTCTTTGTTCAGGACCACTTATTTCATTGTTATCAACACCTTTACAAACCAGTACATCAGTGACTCTGTGTTCCTATACTTACGTATTTCTGAAAAACTTAGCTGTTTGCACATATTGCATATCCCCCCCCCCCTCCAACTCCTTCTCGCAATCCTTTCAAACAAGAAAATTGAGAGAAAGCATAAAAGGGGGAAAATAAATCAAGAAAGAGAAACAGAGAAGAGTTGCACTTTTGTTTTTCAAAATAAAAATCCAACCTTGTATTTGCCATGCAGCTATAAATGTAAGGGGCATACTGTCTTAAATAGACAGTTTTCATTTTGAAATGTTTCTATGTTTAGACTAAAGAGACTTCCAGCTCTGAGATTGCTAACCTGACCACTCAGCTGGAAAAAGAGAGGAGCAGTGCTGATGGAGCTAAACAAGAGTTACAGAGACAGGTAGGTGTTAGGGCATCACTATAAAGTGCTAAGAGTTCAGTAGGAGTAAGGATCAGGGGAAGTGTGAAGGCTTTAAGTTGTAGTTATTTTTCTACCCACAACTCTTACAAGGTAAATTTGTCTCAAGATTGAGTTGGTTTGAAGGATTAGTCTTGTCACCTATGCTCTGGACAAAATGACAGTGATGATGATGATAATGATGATTTATTGTCATGATCGTAATGCACTTAGAGCATACACTGTTTGGGAATAAGCAATATAGATAATTGCCATCTACTCTTCTTATGAAGATCAAAGTCACCTGTGTTCATTTTTGTAGAGAGTGCACTCATTCAGTTCACTCAGCCTCTTCCTTCGTTTTGATCTTAACATTGTCAAAATGATCTCAAGTATACCTTACCTCATCAGCTTTAATATAGTAAAATGAAGAAGTATGGTTGGAGGGAGGGGAGTGTTGGAGAAAGAGGAAGGGGGGGGGGGGGGGGGTAAAACCCCCCTCGGTTCCCTTTTTCTGCCTGCCTTTCCATCCTTGGCATTTCTCCCAACCTGAGGTGCCTTTATCCACACCCCTTTTTTCATTATAATCAGTTAAACAGTATAACAGTGTGTATATAGATCTCCATCAAGTGGATTTGGTCAAGCCCATCCATTACTGTCATCAGTAGATCTAGCTTCAGATGCACCTCTGCCAGGCTGTGGCTCCGTTCCCCTTTGCAGATCTGTCTCTTGATCTAATACTGGTCTAGGTCCACATATAGTTATTTTTATAGATCCAGACAAGGAAAGCTGGTCAGGACTGAATTCATCACTGTTAAGTTGTCATTCGTACTTGAGTTTCGAGATCTATATTGGTCACTTATTGTGTTCAGAATCAGAACTATCAGTCTCTTCATTTTGGCTATCCAAGTAAATATCTTCCAAAACTGCGTCTGTTGTCAGGACTTATTTTCCTGCTATTTTTGCACTTTAAACTTGTCAAAGTTTGCCTCAGGCATCTCAAAACATTTCAAATTGATGAGAGATGATTTTCAATTGTCATCATATATAAAGCCAGAAAACTGAACTGGATGCAACTTTACTGAGCATAATTATGATTTAGATTTTTCTCATAGCCAGGCATGTGCATGCCTATGAATAGATTCATTGCTGGTTGGCAAAGAGCTAAAATAATTGCCCAAAATAGGATTAACGTCATTTCATTACGAAAAAGGTCAGTACATAGATAAGGGGGAAAAAAAAAGAAAGAAATTTTGACTGTAGAATTGCGTCTGTGTGTGCCCAGGTGACGTCATTGACAGAGGAGAGGAACAAGCTGAGTGAGGAGAAGATCAGCATGGTCAAACAGCTCACAGACATGGACTATCAGGTGAAGCAGAGAAACTCTGAGATTGACAACTTGAAAGGCCAGATGGAGAAAGACAAGGTAAAGTAGCCTCCCAGGCTCATCTCCACTCAACTCATACTTCTAGTCCCTGCTTTGCTGTGTGGAAGAAGGAAAATACAGAAGATTTATACCCTTTTTATTGAAGGCAAGAATGGGTATAAAATGTTGGTGTATCATTCTTCATGAATGACAATCACATAACACAACAGTGTTAGGTTATTTTTTTTACCACAGTTGTGGACAGCTGAGATAACCACCGCTAAAGGAGGTTGAAAAGCTTATAAAAACCATATCTTTTTTGATAAATACATAATATTCTAGGCTCTTGTTTTAAAATTGTGTGATTGTAAATCATTGACATGTTTTGTTTGCAGTTTCAAATCATAGAAAAAGGCATAAAGAAATAGCAAATATCCATGATATTGCAAATGCCGTGCGATAAATAAATAAACATTAATTCAGATTTTAAGACAGCTAGTTATAATTGTGCATGCACTGTATGTTGCTGTTATTATACCTACCAGTCCATTTTTTTAATTTTTTAAAAATTTTTATCAATTTCCTGTATTGCTTTCACCACAGAACGACTTGCTGTCACAGAAGGGTGCAGTGGAAGAACAATTGAAAGGAAAGGAAAGCGAACTCTCCCAAAAGATTGCCTCACTGGAAGAAAATGTGGCTCAAGAAAAAGTTAATATTTCTTATGATCTGAATTTCAAGCCATGTGAATTGAAAAAGAATGAAATAAAAACTAAGGAATAATTGGCTGAAACTATTTACGACCCATAAAACTAGACTTTCTTATAATTTGATTCAGTTTGTCTCTTAACAACTTTTGTATAGCTTTTGCCTGTACTTGAAAAGATAATGATAAATATTAGTAATGGAAAATAATAGCTTAGTGGAAAGGTTGAGCTCAAAACATATTGTAGGTAAACAGAGCAATCTTTTTTTTTTTATATCAGACTTTAACTATTTTCTGAGTTGTAGTAATACTGGTTTTGAAAAATGACAGTTTAAATCAGTTTGTTCATTAAAAATAGCTACAGAGCAAGAGAGACACCACTGTGAATAGCAGTAAAAAATAAACACATAATTAAATTACTCGAACAAAAATAATTTATTTGCATCGCATCTTTCTTACAGCATTCATTGTATGAAACTAGCAGTATCCTGGTGCATCCCAGAAGTAGCTTATGAAATATTAATCTCTCATTTCTCCTTTTTCTCTATCATTTCTTTCAATCTGGGGATTTGTTAGTTTCCTTCACAGTGTTTTTAGCATAAAGCAAAGGTTTTTAAGATTGTTATTTATATTGGGAGTACTGACTGTTTTTCCCTTTTTTTTTTTTTTTTGTACAGAAAACAGTGGAAGAAAGAGATAAATCTCTCCAGGATCTTAATGAGAAGGTATAATAATGTTTGTTTATTTCTAGTGTATTTAGACCTGTGCAGAGTCGAAGTTGTTTTTTATGGACAATATCTATTTTCTCATTTTTTAGCACATATAGTATCACTTTGTTGATAATTTTGTTCACTAACATAAAGAGAAACAAATTAGCATCCTTATAATTGGCCAAAAGCTTGTACATTTTCTTGTCATCCTTGATGTCTTTTCTAGTTTTTTGTTTTCCTCTTTTAAACTGTAGGACAAAAAAAAAAAGAAGAAGATAAGTGAAAGAAAAGACAAAAATTACTGATATGTCTCGCGGCCAGTCGAAATGAGACGTAAGTCGCTGGGCTAGAACGGAGAAATCAGGCTTTGAATGTGATAAGGGGGGTCAGGTATCAAATTTTTTTTATTGCAGAAATTGAAAGTACATTTATTTCTAAACAAGACAGTATCGGTCTTACCCTCGATTTATACATATATTACTTGATTAAAATCGGGTTTTTTATGAGGTAGGCAAGTAGATTTATAAGTACGACTGTTCATTTAAACTCGATTTACTCGGAATTCTGCTCATTGCTGAGCGGTCCCCCTTTGCCTCTTTAAACTGCAATATCTCTGGCTAGAATAGAGCTAGCTCAAAACTTTTTTCACTCCCTGAAAGTGTGTGAAATAAGCTTTCACATGATACCAAAAACTTCATATGGTGAAAAATCAACAAACGTCTCATTTTGACTGGCTGCGAGACAATTGTAGGAAAGAAGTGAAAAAGGGATTTTTTGCAGGTTAATTGAATATAAATTAGAAATGTTGGCTGTTGATACACTACAGTAATGCTGTTTTCATTTGGGATTGTCTTGCTACCTTTATTTGTTGTGTTATTTTTTCCATTTATCTTAGTTGTCTCATAATACATTTATTATGTCTCACAGCCAGTCAAAATGAGTCGTGTGTGTGTATTTTCATCAAAGTGAATTATTACTGTCATGAAAAATTTTAATTTATACTATTTCATATGGTGAGATAATGTGTGAGCTAGTTTTACTGTAGCAAAAGATGCTAAGAGACAGAGGATGACCTCACAACGTTGGCCAAAATCAGGAGAAAAAAAGCAAAAAAGAACAGTATTGCACGCGTATAAATAATTATACTCATCACTGTCTGTGAGACTTGCAGAGTTGTTCAAATAAATATCTCTACATGTATGTCTATATATATATATATTTTGTTTTAGATTTATTGTATTCCATTTTTGTTTATGAATTGTATTAGATGACAAAAAGCCTTGCAAGAGGCCTTGCAAAAATAGTCTTGCAAGGTACAGTTAAGGAGGCTGGAGATGGGGAAGACAGAGAAAGAGGTGGCAAGATAATATACACAAGAATGAACAGGACTGTGTTAGGCAGAATCCCAGAGGGTGGTTGAAGATAAAGTGTCACAAACGTTCTGGGTGTTGATGTTGAATGGGTATGAGTCGTGACGTTGTAAGTGGCGATCGGGCGGTGGATACAGATAAGATGCACACAGTGGTGAAGAAATAACGACAGAAAACTCCAGCGTCAAAACAATGCAGAATTTATTGCAGGTGCTTGATGATAATACACGCTTCAGGGCAGCTATCTAATTCTGATGAACACAGCTCTCTCTGCACTCTACTTTCTTACTGCGACGACCGTTTTTGTTTTTCCTAAGCCTTTCAATCCTAAAAGATAGGATTATCTCGGCTTTTAGAAGTTGTCAAATTTTGCTGAGAATTTTTGTGGGTAGAAATTTGGAATTTGGAAATTT
>JBCAUA010833042.1:0-14075 GCA_038406235.1 Peronia verruculata
CATATATATATATATATATATTACTCTTATTTACTCATAATGAGATTAACTATATATCTGATCATGTACATGTATTCCCTAAGGCAATACTATTAGGCCCATGTGGAAATTTATTCGTTTAGAGTATTCCCGGAATCCTATACATGTATATTGCTTTACAGTTTTGGGAAACTTAAAGCTAATCTATAATATCGTCAACAACCAGATTAACAAAAATATTCCCACGTCAACTACTACAATTATTCAACAATAATTGGACCTTAGGATTTGTGTATACCCTAACCCGATTAACAATAGATAAGTATGCGCATGTATATTCCATTGTAATTAACGGTTGCTAAAGAATGAAAACAAATTGGACAAAAGAGAGTGACAGGGTCGGGCAATTAACCACGACAGCAAACTTCTACAATAATAGTCATAATAACAACAACAACAGTAATACTGATAATAGCAGCAATGAGATCGTTTAATTTGTTTGCATCCTTATCTGATCAATATTGTATGCCATGATGTATGTAAATGATGATTATATTGGAAAATAGACCAGCTGCAATGAGAATAAATAATGAAACTTAATGCTTGGACGATCATCACACCGGTATACAGGGTGTGGAGATCAGAAAAAAAAAAAAAAGGAAAGAAAATGAAACACCTAGCCATTACATTATTAATAAAACTTTGTTAGTGTGAATAGACTTTCTTGTCGGGTAAAGAACATTTTTCGTTGCTAAAATAAAAGCTGCGTCATGTTAAAACGCGTCGATTGCTACAGTAGTTGGTGAAGCACATGCTTATGCTCTTCATCAATTTGTGTAGTGCTGGTGTAGTTGAAACCTGTGTTTCGACCAATAGTAACTGCAATGAGAACGAAGTGACTAGCAGTAATTCAATTGTAGCAGTCTTCTTGTTTATTCAGACTTTTTACGTCATCCTTCCACTGTCCGACTTTTGAATCATTTGACTGTGGCCTTTGAGACTTCGTTCGGTAGGATAGTGCAGTAGGTAACGTACTGCATGTATTTGCAAAAGTTGAGGGTTAGGGTTAGAGTTAGGCTGTCCAGAAGTGACAATCACATGGGCTTAAGTCCGGTTAGAGCTTCAACGCTACATGATAGCTCGAGATAACCTCCATTTGGAGGTTGGTAGACGTATATAGGACGTGCATGATAGCAATGACACGGACGTAAGTCCGGCTAGAACATCAAGATTATATCCGGCTAGCCATAATCTAATGCAGGGATGCCCAGCGGGTTTAAACAACAACAACCAAAAAAGGATTATGGAAACAATATGATTTCTTTTGTTGTTATGAACAACAACAACAACAACAACAACAACAACAACAACAACAACAAAAAGGACATATGACTCAGACATAACATTAATACTAAAGAAACAGGAATACATTATCACTTTATTTATGTGTGTGCGCGTGAGGACGGGTTGGCGTGGGTGTGTATGTGTGTGTCAGCAATAGCTGAACAAGAAAATCTGACATCAATTACCATTGAGTTTCCTCATGGGCTTTTCTAGTTTATTAAGGTCTTTTGAGATCATAATGAGAAAACAGTGCGTTTACAAAGTATATGTAGTTCAGTAATCCCGGTGTTTATGCAATCCAGACAAAGGAAACAGGGCAAGTCTTATTGACCAAAACAGATTAGAGTTCCTCCGTCTGTTATTATTAGCCTTGTTTTATGTAGGGAGATAAAAACACCAGTTATGGCCATCATGTGTGTGTGTGTGCGTGCGTGTGTGCATGTGTGTGTGTGTGATTGCGTGCGTGTGTGTGTGTGTGTGTGAACAGTGACATTACATTGTCCGATCGATTAGAATTTCAGGCTAATTCTATGTGGCCTATTTACTGGAAATAGATTATTCGAGGTATATGAGTGATTGACTGACTGGTTGGACGGATTCTCTGACTGAACAACTGAGTGGTAGCTTGACTGTATGACTGGAAATGTAGCTGAATTACTGTGTTGGCTGAATGATGTACATGTATTTACTAGGTGACTGAATGACTGGTTCTTTGATGTTTTGAGTTAGACTTGCTTGCTGACAGGTAACTCAACAGTTTAGAATCTGACTGGGTGATTGGTGTCTGTTTAGCCATAATCTGTCTGGCTGACTGACTGGACTGACTGACATCGACACTAAATGATTAGGCCTAAAGAGTTAAATGGCTACCCGACCGACAAACCTTTCATTCTTCTACTAATGACAGACTACATTTCATCAAAACAAGGTTATACATAATTATAACTAAAAGCAAAATAAATGAAGACCTCGGGGGGAAAATGACAGTAGTCACAAAATATGGTTTGCATGGTTATCTGCCCTATCAATAGCCCTCCTACTGAAGTTTCACTCCTTCTGTCTGCCTCTATGGAAAGGTGATTGTACTACTATAAATGACAAATACCAGGATATATTTCTCAAATAAGAACCGACAAATCTTAAACTCATTTTATACCAAAGTAGTATACACTGTGACTGCCGTCATTTTCCCCCTGTAGTCTTCAAATGAGATCAAGAGACTTGACACTGTAATTTTACTCACTATTATGATATAAATTCGTCTCTCACTGAACCTTCAACACTTTTATTGCTTGGGGTTATTGGCGAGATTTTTCCGCACAAAACACTGGTGTTATTCCATCGCTTTATCATGACCCACTTCTATAAGATGTCATGTACTTTAATACTTAATGAACTTCTGTCATGTACTTTAATAATGTGATGACATTTTTATATTTCTTTCAGAGCTCAGGAGCCAGACTCATATTACCAGACGATGTTTGATAAAATTAATGGGTAATTCTTAATGGATCTGTCTAGCAAATATTTTACGATTCACCTTTATCTAGAAATGTCTTGAAGTACAGGACATAAGCAGTCCACTGACTACTAATTAAAATTCATCAAGATAGACAAGTGACAAGCAATGAAGAATTACATTTTCTGAACATTGATAAAGCATCGATAAAATTTTCAAGCCCTTTTGGCGATCGTCAGTATTATCATAATCATCACCATTATTCTTCGTGTTACAGACATGTCTTGAACATTTTGACAAAGCAACTTTCAGACCGTTGGTTGACACAAGAGATTAAGCCAAAACCATGAAATAAGCAGAAATGGATTAAAGTATGGGAGAAACAGCAGAAGCCAGTTGTCGACCTACTTGATTGTTTGCTTGGGGAAAAAAAACAAAGGGGGGGGGGGCGATCGTCATCATCATCTTAGTCAGCGTTCTTATTATGATAATCAGTTAATGGGAGAATGAGATAATCACTAACATAACCTCAGCTCATTCCCCTCCCCCCCTCCCTCCCGCCCTCTCTCCTCAAAGGAAATATTGTATTGTTTGAGTGACAATTGAGAAATAGGCACAGAAAGATATCTCAAAGAGTAGATAAATCTTAAAGAAACATAACAATAAGTTTCAGTATTACTTTTGATGTCTATAATATATTATTATTATTTTTTCCTTTTTGGTCCTGTTTTACCTCAGACTTCTCATACCTGGCGGGTCTGTCAGTGTGTCCACCAGTCAGTTTGCTAGATCGGCCAATCTCATGTTGGCCCTGGCGGAGCAGGTAGGTCAGAATGACGGACATTGACAACATTCAGGAGGGTGTGTCAAGAGAGCCGATCTGGTCAGGCTCACTCATCACGTGTTTGAGTAGAATTTCTCCTCCAGGCAGCACGCATCGTATCATGCTAGATCTGTCTCCTTGAGGCATGAACTATCATTTCATAAACCAAGTGTCTAGCTGTTTTAAGTTCGGCTAGTCATTGTATCTATAGGACTTTTTATGTCACCATATCTACTACAGAATAAATGTATCATAGAGGTATCTCTAAATCTAGATCTTTACGGTACATTACCAGCATATGTAACAGTTCACGGGTGCGACCTACGATTTGTATTGACAACATATAGGATCAGCAGTAATCATCTTTTCATTCTCAGAGAAAATTCAATTACTGTGCAGTAGTTACGTCCAAAATTGTTTGCATCCTTAATTTATTGTAAATTACCTTTTACTTAACTTAAGAAAATGCTCTTTTGATACGTGTATTTCAAATATTGTATTGAAATATCATTCTTTCCCTTAAACAACGCAACAATGGATACTCAACAACAAAGACGAGAGATTGAAAAACCGCAATAAAAGTAGGAGCAACAACAATAGTTATATTCTTTTCTTCTTCTCTCCTTTTATTCCCTCTCCCAAGACACAAGCAAACTGTCAACGGAATAGTTTAGTTTTCAGAATCCATCCTGGTCTCTGCTTTTACTCAATATGAAGTGTCTAGCGGTACTTATTATTTGAATAGTCTTCTTGTCTATTCAGACTTTAATACAGATCTAGCTCTACATCTCCACGGTCATTACTCCGGTATATAATAGAGGGTGCACAGAGGCGACTAACGTATCACAAGCTATTGAGGAAAGGCGCCTTAATATCCAACATGTTCATGTTTTGACACACTTAATTATAGGGCCTTGATCCTTGTATGTCTGGCCAGAGATTCAAAACCAGATAGACGTAAAGTCTAGCTAGCATTCTTTTAATTGATATACACAACAAATGCTCTTCAATCATCATTTATTTCTTCCTTTTTTTTTTCCATTATCGATCTATGGCAGGCAAACAAAGACGGTGATTATTTTCCAGTCATGGGCATCTGCCTGGGCTTCCAGATCTTGACTAATTATTTTGCTGGACGGAACAGATTGTCTTCCACACCGGGCACAGGTGACATCAGTCTGCCGCTTACCTTTACCGCAGGTATGAGCGGCTGGCTGGCATTAGTCTATGGCATATTAATTAACCCAGAGCAACAACCACTGGGATTTGAACAACAACAACAACAAATGTACACAGACATATCATAATGTTCTGTGACAAAACATACCCTTCACCCCCCCCCCCACCTCCCTTCCCCCGAAAACTTTATATCAAGAAAATCGAATTTGAAATCTGGCGTTTTGATATGTCTTTTTGCCTAAAATGGAACAAAATTCAGTTGCTAAAAACTCAAGTGATGCATTCGAAAATGAGGAGGAAATAAACGGTAATGAAAATGCCATTTTGTCCAAGCATGTAAACACAAGGACTCCATGCTGGCCATCATATTGTGTTTTAGCTTACTTCTAATAGAAAAGAGACCTTTGTTTTTTTTTCCTATCATACTTTTTAAAACATTTATAGTTCAAAGCTTTTTTTTTTTAATTTCTGAAATGAAGTTTTATCTCTTTCCTCAGCCTATTCATTTATTTATTTTTTTCCTTCTTTTTTTTTTCATATAAAGTGCGTGATATAATGAACAAGATCAATGTGTTAGGTCTGATTTGTCTTTCAAGAGATAGGCTTGTAATCTATATTTATTATTATTATTATTTTAACACAGACTAGGAAAGAAGCATAACCAATTGAGCCCGACGTAGTTATGACTAATGTTGAAAAAAAAAAAAAAGGAACGAGAAAAGAGGATATGGTAGGACGGAAGGTGGGGGGAGGGGGGTAAATTTTAATGTTGTATGGGATGGGATCTCCAGCATATTGCCTAGATCTCTAATGTCTTTAGAACGACTCTAACTTTTTCAGACGAACCACCTACCTATCTCCCTGATTCCTTCTTACTTTCCATTCAAACGTGGTAGATACGCATACTCACATATTGGAAAAGGAGAGGCGGGGGGAAAAAGGGGGGGGGGTGAGATTGTCTGCAGTGGTTACCTTTGAGACTCTTGCCTGAATCTGAAAAAAAGATTATCTTCCTCCTTTAAGTTGCAAATTGATTGATATGGTCGTTATTCATGGTTGTTAAATTACTCGAAATGGTGCTAATCTATGTTGTTTCTGAATATTTCATTAAGGGAGGAGGGGGAGGGGGGCGTGTCCTTAATGTGATTTTTCAAATTTATCATTATTGCAGTAATAAAAACAAAACTTTGAAAACAATGACAAGCAAATACAAAAACAAACAAAATAAAACAAAACAAACACACATACACACACATACACAAAACAACCCTGTCAATGGAACTTAATGGAACGTCATCCAACTGCTTGTTTGGCATATTGTCTAAAAAGTTACACATTTTCAGCTCTTCGTATGCAAAAGAAGATTTTGTAGAAACTTTTGAATATGTCCTGTAGTGAAATTTCACATTTCGCCCCTTCTTTATAACAAAAACTTATTTTTCTCCAAAATCTATGGGAAGAATGTACCCTTTTTCATTTTTTTTTTTCTGGGAAATGGTGTTTCCAACTTTGGTCAGAATTGGTCTAGAAAAAAACTATATAGCAAAACAGTGATAAAAAATCGGATTTGAGAAAACCGTGTTTAATTTTTGTTCTTTCGAAAGAAAAACTGACATAGAGAGTTTTGAAATTTGGCGTCTAGTCTCAAAAAGGTTTTTTTTTTTTTTTTCACGCGCACGCTCTCTCTCCATTACGTCTATGTTTTTAGTTCCTTTTTTTTTTTTTTCCATTTTCTATACCCATCTTTTCGCGAGTTTTGCTCCTTGCATCCCCTATCACCCAAGGGGCCGCCATAGAGTTCTTGAGGGCTTACTTGTGTGTGTGTGTGTTTTTTTTTTTTGTTGTTGTTGTTGTTGTTGTTGTTGTTGTTTTACTTTTTCCTGTTGTTGTTTTTTAGATTTCAAAACTGCAAGGATTCAATATGGGCCGTTTTATACGTTTTGCCGTCATAGCAAAAACAATAATAATGATTCATTTTTTGACGCTCAAGGCATTCACAGTTCAGTTGAATATTAAATGGAAAAGCACATTATTACAAAAATATACTAGAGAACTCATCCCTAATGACATGTACTATATAGTAATATAACTACGGAGCAAAACAGGTAAAATGTAATAATGTAATGTGAACTGCTGAAATCAAACTGCTCTGTACGTCGCCCAAATCTGGGGGAACATCTCACAATGGAAACAAGTTCTGCTTTCAAGCGTGACTGAGTGTTTGCTTTGCCTTTTTTTTCCAGATGCCTCCACCAGCCGGATACTTCAGAATGCTAGCCCAGATATCCTCACCGCCTTGCAAACCGAAGCCATCACCTACAACACACATAACTATGGCGTCCACCTTTGGGTAAGAGAACTCTCGGGTATAAAAACCTCACTTGAAATGGCTCGTGTGAAATAAATATCTCATAATATGATAACTGTATATTTATCTCCTACAGAAATTTGAGACCCAAGCAGAGCTGAAGGATTTTTTCACAGTGGTGTCCACCAACTTGGATTCCAACAACGAGACATTTGTATCTACAGTTGAAGGTAATTCAGTCCTTGGTTACATTCTAATTTCTTCCAGCTTTTGTCATTCAGTGTTGGCTTCTTAAAAATTTTTTAAAACGTCGAAATTGAGACCATTTCTTATCATCACAGCTGATGTGTTGTGTTATGTTGAGGTTTAACGACACATCAGCACGATGACGGCTGTATTGTGTCAAACACGATAAGATACGTTTACACGTCTAGAAGAAGAGAGGAAAGAAAGCGGGACAGAAGACAGGGGCAAGGAGACAGAGAAGAGATGTTTCTCCTGGACTGTCGAGAATGTCACTCCATGGGAGATACCCCACCGATGATGGGCTTACACTGCCTGGAGGTGGGAGCAGAGAACCTGCTTACAAACCCCGGGCCTCAGCGGGGGCTCACAGTTGATGTGCAGTGTTTATTTCAAAAGATCGTTCTTATGAAACATGTTTTATATTGTAAATACAGGATTAGTTTTTCAAATTATTACACATACAGTGACTTGTAAAGAGATGTCTAGAGTCCGTTCGAAAGGTCTCTCCGTATCTATAACAACTCTGCCATTATATCCAGGTAGTTATTTTAAGAAGTTTCTCGAAAGTGATGTATTCAAGGATACAATGACACCAGTTTCTCCTTGAATATATTGCTGAAAAAATAGTTTTAAACATCTGTTATAACAAACACAAAGCACAATGTTGTTTGAAACACAATGCTTATTAAATCCTAATTCTTTTCCAGCGAAAAACGCGTCAATGCCATTTTATGGCACTCAGTGGCACCCGGAAAAGAATAGTTTTGACTGGAATCCAACTCGTGCCATAGACCATGGTCTGAATGCGATCCGTGCGGCCCAGCACTTTGCTAATTTTTTTGTGGAAGAGAGTAAGTGACATGTGCAATATGGAAGTTTGGCTTTGCAAATTTAGAAGTGACTAATTTGTTCTTGCCCTATATTTCGGGCTCTGGCTCCTTAATTCCTAAAGAGATTTTTTTTTTTCATTTTACATATACTGGAAATCTGCTGTCCGTTTCCCATGCTGTCCATTCTCAGATCTGTTAAAGGATTCGCTTTATTGCATTTTCAAAGAAGTGGCTTATAAATTTCTCGCATACTGAAAAAGGAAAAAAAAAACGAAGAAATAAAAAGCAAAAAATCACAGAAGTAATGCGATCTGAAGTTATATTTTTTTAATTGGCCAGTATTCATGTCTTGCATACTCAAACAATATAATCTCAGGAGTTGCCTTACAAAAAGTTCTCGAATTTAACGAACTAAGAACCTCCAAAGACTGAATATAGAAATGTGACAAACACAAAAATCCCCGTCAGAAGGTATCCAGCAATATTTCTGTAACTTCACCCACAGCTCGAAAAAGCAACCATGCCTTCGCCAGTGCCAGTGAGGAAGGACGGGCCCTCATTCAGACAGAATACAGGCGCTATTTCACTGGTGGTAACTTTTACGAAAACTTCTACATTGATTACGCAACATAATCCTAATCATGACGGATAAGGAAAGAAACAACAGCCCAATGGTCCAGTGAGATCCAAAGGCTAGTCAACACATACAACCCAGCTTTGAATCTATGAAAATCTGAAATAAATTCTTCGAGCAGCTAAAATTGTATTATTATTATTATTATTATCTGTGTTTTTTTTTTTTTTTTCGTTTTGTTTTGTTTTGTACTCCCTATTCTCTCTTTCTGCCTCTTCTCCCCCTCTCCCTCCCCTTTCTTCATCATCATCGACTTCTCCATCCTGCTCCTCATCTTCAAGTTCATTTTCTTCTCAGTGTAGTTACCTGAAGAACTAAAATCTCCCAGTCTATGTCTGTTTATACACATATTGGCCATGAAGCTCAAACAATTCGTGAAGTCTATGTCTGTTTATACGCATATTGGCCATGAAGCTCAAACAATTCGTGAAAGAAAAACCAAGCTAAGAGCTTGATTGAAATTCCACAGGTGCGGACGTTGTCTTATACTTTTAAAGTCCAAGAATAGGCGTTATAACTAGCCAGCCAAATTAAATCCTTTTGTTAGGCGACAGAGGTTTCAAATAAGCATTACATAGAAACCTCTCTTACTTTACATTCTTTATTTGAAACGCAAGCACAAACATACTCTGAAAAACTAATGTTTTGATATTTTACCTTCACCATTACCTGCCTCTAAACTCCGATGTGTTGTAAGAAAACAGTATGTTACATTCCCATTTGAAGAAATAATTTCAGTTGGCAGTCTGAGCAATGGAACTGTTTGTTTCATTTCTACTCGTGGACATGAGGATGCCATTTATCTGAGGAATGAAATTTCTCATTGCCCTCATGAAACCATGTTTTAAGAATTTGAGGACATTGAAGTCATTTCGTCGGGGAATCAGTTCGTCTACAACCAACAAGATTGCTGACATGCCGCATTTCCATAATGTGCTCTGAAAAAAAAACAACAAAAAAACCGTGTGTTAACCCTCTAACTTCCAATATTACAATTCTGGTGGAAGTAGGCAGAGACAGAAAAAAAAAAAAAAGAATTAAACATGTATTCTGAACGTGCACCAATTACAGGCTCTCAAAAATACGGTAATGAATTGGTCTGAAGCAACTATGTCTAGATTAAGAAATAATTATGTGAAGTCTTACTTCTTGTGTGAGAAAACGAAAGCAAAACAAAAATGACTTTCAAGTCACTCTGTAAGAGGCCACAACCCCCAAACGGTCACGGATCATTTGTCACAAAATTACGACTTAATCAAGGCCGGGAGGTATAAAGGCTTACGTAAACTGTAACGGTAGCTGCTGTCGCAGAAGAAAAAAAAAGATACTGTTACGTTATAGAGCGGTGTTTACTACTAGTGCTACTGCTATCAGCTATAATTACCATCGTTTTTAATCATAGACGCTATTATATTCTTAATGGGACGATGTTTAAGTTGTTTTGATTTCCCAGATCTTTCTCCCTACCCCCCTACCCCCCCCCCCTTTTTTTTTGCATCACAGACTTTAAGTTTTTGTTCATGAAAATACGACGAAACTTTTTCTCTGACATTATGACTAAAGACATTCTAGATTACCACTCATTTCATCTTAACAGACGTGGACCATGAATTCTGCTACCTTCATTTTTTTCATGTCTGTCCTAATACATTTACAGCGCTTGCGATAAGACAGTAAAAAGATAAGGCGACATGAACTGAAAATAATCATAAATGATTCCAAGGAAAGAGCATTAGAAGCAGCAGTTAAGATTCTCGAACAATCAAGAGTGCTGTAGAAATGAAAACAATATTAAAACGCACATTTGACCCCCCAGCCATAGGAAATTGCAAAATTGTCTGTTTTATCCATTCTGGAAATCTGCATCACTTTTGGAAAGCTGCATTACGTTGTGCACAAACAAAACTTATCTGTGCAATAATAAAATGGGAGGGAACACTCACGCACAAATACACATTCATACACATAAGACAGTAAAGATATGATTGTTATCACTGATAGATCCCCACATACTTAGATTATAAACGTTTGGTTTATATATTGTATTGTTAAGTACTGCGGTAATTTGTTGCCTCTAGATCGTATTTCTACTGAATGGAAGTCTATGGCAAACGAGAAATAATGGCGATTAGGGAGGGGGGAGGAGTTGGGGGGGGGGGGGAGAAAGAAAAGGGGCACCTTTTGCCGCTGCAACTGTCGAGAGGGCAATCTGTTCAAAGATATGCTCATCATAATATGCTGCATTAGAATTATTATTTTTTTCCAGATAGCATACAGTGCTTACATAATATGTTCCCATAGCACATTTCTCTATGGTAAAAATTATTATATCTTCAAAAGGAATACAATATATTTTTTACAACTGTCCCAACAGGTCACATTTTTATGGACATTTTGAGAATACAGAGAAGTATCTATTCAAAAATTGCCACCGGTTGATACTATCAAATTAGTGGCTCTGTCTCACGTAATGACTAGGTAGTGTCTCCTAATTATCAACACAGCATCACTAAGCACAGTGAATCAACTGTGAACTGCAGAGCTTATGAATATTTTATCTGAGCACTTAGTTCAGAACGAAAGTCGATTTCATAATGGCCAGAACGCAGTGCTAGTGAAAGCTTCTTTCATTATTTATGCTGTTTGTTTGACGTTACGGTGCTTGTACGAGTACTGGAAATGTTTTAGGTCTCATTAGTACAACATTTCATGTCAACATCATCAGTATGAATTCCGTCAGGTACTGATTCATAAAAGCAAATGAAATACTGATTGGTCTTACACTTGATAATGTCATGTATTTCTTCCTAAGTGCACAATGGTGAATACACGAAAGTAATAATGGATGGACATTAGCCCAGGATCTTATCTGAGCTGAAGGGACTCTGTCTGTTATAATAAGCATCGTTTCTTTTTTCTTTTTTTTTTTCAAAACTCGAATTCTCCTTTAAACATTACATAAATGTTGGTTTCACCAGATATCCATATACAGGTTAAGAGTTGTGTTTGACTGTTTTAGATGTGCTCTCGCTCGCTGAAGCGAGGTATGAGGCACCAAAGAGGCAGTTACATGTACATCTTCCGGAGACACCGGGACGATCTAGGTATTATTTTTAAAGGAAAGGGAAAGCGAACAGATGGTCAACTTTTTAATTATTTGATTTTGTTGTTGTTGTTAAATTCCTTTTCTCACTCTCTGACATGCGTTAAGGTCATGAAAGAGACTCATTCTGACTGATTTATTCAGATGCGATTTATCACCATCTAAGATTTGAATATACAGATCAAACAGTGTAGCATTTAGATGTATGACTGCAAAGTTTGTAGCGCCTATGTTACAGGATTTATTTTGATTTAGCAAGACCCGATCAGAGTTTTCTTAATGCTGGATACTAGTTTAAACTATTTTTTTTTTTATTCCGTCGACTAAAGATGTTGGCAGAGATAATTTTCCCTAAAATATTGGCAGAAGGAATAGTTCCTCCCTGCGTCATTCATCAAACAAACTCTTTAACCTTTTGATGTCCAGGAAAAAAAGCATCGACGGTTTGAGAAACCACTTCGCACTCTTTGAGATCGCAACTGCACTTTTTACTCAGCCAGACATAACATCCCAGGAGTTTAACACCCCAGGAGGTTAGTGACTCCACAGGTTTTCAAAGTCACAAAGGTCTCCGAATTTAATATCTTTTAAAGGGAACTGCAGATTAAGAGCCCTGCGATCCTGGCAGTTGAAAGGTTAGATATAATTAATGATAAGGTTTATTGAAATCTAATCCTATAGTATCTAGTCTTATCTATTAGTTATCTAGACTTATAGTAATCCCGACACATGCCAAGGGCCGGAAATATATGTGAAAAATAAAGAGATTTAGACATGTTCTACTTACAGTGTTTATTACCTGCGGAACGTTTCTTCCTTATATGGGGGAATAAACAAAATACAGTAACATCTGATAGAGAGTCAGAACAGAAGAGAACTTCTAAGGGCTCGGTCCTTTCATTATTCTTATAATTAGGTAGGTAAGTTATTATGATGAAGTGGATATCTTTGTGGTGCAAGGCATTCTTTCCTTTTTAGTTTGTTAGAACTGGCGTGTGTAACCTTTTTGCCCGAGGATTTGAGTAACCCTCAAAGGGTGTCATGCCATTGCTGCTTCTCAGTAAATACAATGAATGCTGGGAAGGATTTCCCGTTTTCAGTTGTTCATATTATTGGTTTTATCGTTAAAAGCACATGTCCTCCTCAAGGCGGTTTTTAATGTTCAATTTCAGTTTCACCAACTCTTAGTGAAACGAAAAAAAAAACAAAAAAAAACTATTACAATTAAAATCGTATACATCATTGTGCCTCCATGTAATCTTCCCCCGCGGAGGCTCGGGGTTTATAGGTAGGTTCTCTGCTCCCACCTGCAGGCGGCGTAAGTCCACCATCAGTGGGGTGTCTCCCATGGAATGCCATCCTCGACATTCCAAGGGAGACATCTCTTCTCTCTTTCTCTCTCCTTGCTCCTGTCTTATGTCCCGCTTTCTTTCCTCTCTTCTCCGTATCTTACCGTGTTTGACACAATACAGCTTTAATCGTGCAGATGTGTCGGTAAACCCCAACACAAACAAGCAAACAAACCATGTATCTCATTTCGTTTCTGATTTGTGTTAGTAGTAAATGTTTATAGCATTACGGAGATTTTTGTTTTCTCTCTGGAGCCGTGGTCGTCGCATGTAAACCAGAATTAAATTACTTTGTTCTGTGTCATTAGTATTATGAGTTCCCGATGGTGGAAGTTATATTGAAAAATGATAATTCGACCCATACCTGGGGAAGGATTCTATGAAGTCAGTTTTTAATATACCCAGTAAAATACAGGTACATGTGAGCATGGAAGAAATTTCACGTATAAATCTTGGCATCTGTTGTATAGGACTGAAGAGCAGGAATGAGACCGATGTCTCGAGAGTAATACATGTTCTATGAACTGTTCTTAAACATCTCTAGTGAACCAGGGACACTAAGAGTGCATTTATGTGGGCGACACATGTCCTATTGTGTAGCCAGCAATAGAGAGGCAAGGATCATTGTGATGGATTACAAATAGCAAGAGAGACCAGGCAATTGATTACAATAATGAAAAATAGAACCGATGACTCAACCCAACGGATTTCATGCAACGGCAGTTTTGCTGAAGTAGAGGTTGTGGGGGGGGGGGGGGGGGGGGGGGGGGGGGGAGGGGGGGGGGGGGGGGGGGGGGGGGGGGGGGGGGGGGGGGAGGGGG
>JBCAUA010833064.1:0-14074 GCA_038406235.1 Peronia verruculata
TTTCAGCCTGGTCTTCTCCTGTCTTTCTGTTTCCAATGTCTGTTTCAGCCTGGTCTTCTCCTGTCTTTCTGTTTCCAATGTCTGTTTCAGCCTGGTCTTCTCCTGTCTTTCTGTTTCCAATGTCTGTTTCAGCCTGGTCTTCTCCTGTCTTTCTGTTTCCAATGTCTGTTTCAGCCTGGTCTTCTCCTGTCTTTCTGTTTCCAATGTCTGTTTCAGCCTGGTCTTCTCCTGTCTTTCTGTTTCCAATGTCTGTTTCAGCCTGGTCTTCTCCTGTCTTTCTGTTTCCAGTATCTGCTCCAGCCTGGTCTTTTCTTTACAATGTCCTGCAAGGACAGACCAGAACACTCCAAGTTACATTCAACTTTAAGCATTCATTTGTTATTCAGTTGTTTTTTCTATTACAAAGGTTACCGACACATAATAATTTAGAACAATAATAAAGCAATTCTTGGATGCTGTTGGCCTGGGATTTATGGAGGTCCTATGAGATCATTGCAATCATTTAAAATTCACATGTGATTCAGTTGACAGAATTAAACATGAACTCAAGAAATTATTGCTGGATGGTGTCATTAACAGGAACAAAGAAAACACGATTACATCTTCAATGGAAAATAGTAGATTAACATATATTGTATATCTTATTACATATTAAATAGCTATTTATGTTTCTAAATTATGTAAAGAAACTGATGAGTAAGAACATTTGTTTGTAATACGTAAACATGTACGACCTGTAGGTAAAAAACTGAAATCACATCATATAAGTGCTGGATGGCCAAGAGTTACTGATATTGGCTATAGCTAAAAATGACAAGATAAAACCAAAAGTCTTTGCTACTGGTAAACCGTGTCTTACTAATAGCAAAATAAATATGGTATCATGGATATTCTACTAAACATGTTTAAGACAGTAATTTAGTCCACACAAGAAACGATTGTAGCAAGTGATGAACTCCATTGGGATTTTTTTTGTTTATGGTAAAACTCAGAGATATTACAGGAAGTCAAAGGTGGACAGTGATTTTTATAACTCAGATACCCAACAGATAGTCATCAGAAAGTAAGGAATAACTAAATGACAGCCAATAAATGTAAATGTTGTCCATTTTATCTTTAGTGTTTTCCTCTTTAATTGTGAAACTGAAGAAACCAAAAACACATCTCTGGGAAGATGAAAGTCCCAGAACATTACATACAAAAAACAAACAAACAAACAAACGAATACAATACAAATATGCTGATTTATCCATTACACCTTACAGTGTGAGCTTTGTAGTTTTTGTGATCATTGTAATTATGTCACAATTTAACAATATATGGTTAATTGTCTGTATGTTTGGGGCCAAGACAAACTGGTTGACAAGTGATAGCTACGTCAGAGATCATTGAGTGGTGACTGCTCAGTTCCAAGACCAGTTAAAGTAACATTGTAAAAGTGACAGATAGTCTGCAGATATATCATACAGCACATGTCAAAAAAATATTGTTTGGAAAACTTTGCGCGACCTCCTCAAAATTTTGCAATGTAGACACAGGCAAATGCTAAGTGAGCTGAATCGTTTCATAATGTGTACTAATATGGGCATTTATCTAACTTTACAAGCAACAACAACAACAAAAGATTACAAGTGTATTACAATCCAAAGTTTGCTGCAGATACAAAATTGATTTCTATCTTATATAGTTTGTGGTGCAATAGCAATAGGGGACGTAAATACATGTAGTTCCTCTCATCTATGGCAATTACTGAATTTTTCTTTTTCTGAAATATTTTGGACACTTCTAATGGTGCGCAATTTTCTGATCCAATAATTATATTCTCTCTCACAATAAACACAGTACTCACCATTTTGAGATCTTCTATTCATGAAAACTAGAGAGATTTGAGATATTAATTCGAAAGATGTTCTTACCTCTCAGTTCTGCACGCAGGCGGGCCAACTCTTCTCTCATTTCCTGAAGATCTTCTATCTGTAATACAGACATACAGTTCATTGAAAAGTTATATTATAGGTGGATGTTGGCAGGGAAAGAGGAAGGAAAGGGATTTGGAGGCGTGGTTTATATTGACTAAGATCTTATGATGTGAGTTTGGAATATCAAAATGTAATTCCAGTGTATGTTCCTATATTTAAAAAAATAAATAAATGAAGCACGATCAAGTCTTTTTTTGGCCTAAACATTATGTAACACACAAATTTATTCATACAAATATTACATGTTCAGCAACATACATTTGAACTCATACATATTTATTATTGTTCACTTTCCTCAACTATCCCTGCATGAATTCTCGTGCAAATGATGGAGATTATTGAGATGACAAATTTCAGGGTTTTCTCATCTGAAAAAAAAAATAATAATAATAAAAAATGCCACCTCTGCTCTCGCAAATACCCCCCCCCCCTTACATTACCTAATTACAGTTTCCTCTCCTATTAATTTACTTCACAAAGATATGGACTCTTGCACTATAATCTACATACAGATTGCACATTTCCAGCAAATCCCAGCAGATATACAGACTGTAAAAATGTTTACATGTTCCTTATCCTCTGACAATTCTCAGCTCGCATTGATTTTTCTTAGTCAAGATAACGTTTGGCATGCTGTGGTTTGGAACTTAAAGGAAATAGGTTTGGTGCTCTTAGTGGTTATCATGGTTCTTCCGGAGCTAGAACAAGTAACACAATAACAGAGAAAAATTCTGAGGAAAGATAAGAATATCACAAAAATACAAATACTGCAAATCACTGACCTAAGCAGAGATAATCAAGATTTGTTTCTTAGAGCAACTTGTCAATAGCAGTAATTGCTATAATTCTTTGCTTGATTTGCATTACAACAGGTGATTTTTAATGTTTATTTCTTTTAAACTTCATTGTTTCAAACAATCAAAATTTATGAAATGACAAGTAAGGACTATCAGATGAAAGTTTCAGAATGTTGCTATGTTCAGTAGCTACTGCTCTAGAGGTTATGACTTCTACAGAATCCACTAAGAAAACAAAATGTAGTTTTTTGTTTTTTTTCCTTTAGTATATATTGAGTCTTTCATTGTTAAAGAGTGGATTAATCGCCTTATATAAGTGCCCAATTCAGTCTGAGGAAATTTTTGGGTAAGAAATTTGAAATTTGGAAGTGTTGCTTAGATAGCAGCACCTTTGCCTACTCTTAACTCTTTGATTCTCAAAGATTCTTTTGTATGTGTAACATACACATAAAACCTCTGAAATATATTTACCACTATTCAAGAATCCTTACTGAGAAGGCGGGACTCAGTTAAGCTACAGATCATCATCTTTCTTTTCCTCTCAGTAGGATTTGACATATACATTTTCATCAGAAGGCAGATATCTCGGCCCTTACCAACAGTACCCCCTACCCCCCTACCCCTCCTCCACTGTTCAAACATAATGCCTTTTTTTGTTCTTCTTTTATTTAATTTCTGAGCAAATAATGGAATAGACCTATGCGTCAACAAAACACATGATGAAAGGTAGATTTTGTCTAAAACCAGACAAAACAAATAGACACCTTGAACAGGAAGATAGTTTGTAAAGGGGAGGGAGAAAGGTGGAAGGAGGGGAGGGAGATATATTCTGGACAAAAATTTTTCATTACTACAGAACTACATGGGATAGGCTTTTTTAAAATTTTTCCATCATGTTCAAGTAAGCAAATTAGAGAAAAACAATGAACAAATTGATTGGTTGCCTTGAAATGCCATTGTCTTGGACTTTCCCTTCTCTAAGATGGATATCTGTGAAATCTTTCTCCTCCACCAAATATAAAAGAAGCTCAGTGAGACTTGATCAATGTATTGTTTCGCATATTTTCTAGACCATTGCATATTTTCAGTTCCCCAGTGGAAAATAAAAGTTTGTAGGATTTTTTAAAAAAGTCATGTATGTAAATTTTGAAATGTGTCCTTCTTTTTGCATAAAATTCCCCCTATTTTTTCCAAACCTTATATATACATAAAGAATCGATCCCCTATGTGTCTTGTGAAAATGATGTATGCCATATTTTTAAACTAGTGCAAAAATGAAAAAGCAAGAAACAGAAAATGGACAAAAAATCAGGTTTTGAGAAAACATTTTATTAATTATTATTGTAAAACGGGTACCTGATGTATATCAGGGGAAGTACAGTGGCGCTGCACTGCGGCGACGCAGTCTGAAATGGCCAAGACAATTTCCCCTCTTGGGGGGTCAAGGGATGGTACTTTTAACTTTAACTTTAACTTTTTATTTTTTAAATTACACGTTTAACCTCATACCAGCTTTTTCTTAAACACTAGGCTTATTTCTGGGATTTTGTGTCTTTTATTTTTCTTTCCCTGGCTTTTCTTTCCCGAATTTCACTCCCTACCCTCTATCACAATAGTCACTTCCGGGTGCTTAAGGGCCTACACTATGTGGTCTAAATGTCTTTTTCTGTCATAACTTGACCTTTACTATGGCAAATAGTCCACAGCTCTGCTATGAAGTAGCAGAAGTAAAAGAGAATGTCACTATTTATAAGAGGTGGGAGTTCATTTTAGAGCACCTGGTGAAAGCATGAATACACTGATATTTTACATGACCATGAGTCTATTGTCCCTATGAGTGTTCATCCAATGTCCATCCTTAGCTCTGGGACTCAAAATATTGCTGGAAGAGGTCATAATCAAGTATTTTATGCATCTTTTGCCTATATCCGGTCCACTAGTGATGATCCACTATAGCATATATCAACCAATGAAAGCTAAATCCTGCTGGACAGTAGGCTGGGCCATACGTTGAATGGCCATGGGTCATACATGTTAGAATAGACATACACATGTCTTAAAACTATTTTCATATTCAGAAAAATCAAAACTTTTTTCTAACAAAAAAAAAAAAAAAATATTTCAGGAGCTCGCTTCCCCCTCCCCATGTCCACCCACCTTTCCCCCAGCCTCCATCCTCAAATCAGTTGTTGTTTTAAAGGGGGGTGCGGGTCCTAAAAATAAGGTTTTGGGACTAAATATCAAAAATGGGGTTTTCCTGTTTTTACACACTTTGAACTCTTCTCCTACCAGAAAAATAATGGATAGATCCAGAAATATATGCTTTATACCCCAGAATGGCACCAACACCACCCAACTAAAGGACTATATAGAAAAATTATGAAAATTCAATTGCTGTTTTATCAAAATGTATGGTTCTTCACTTTTTTTCCCTAAGGCCTTATTATTTCTCAACTTTTACTTTTGTGTGAGTCAGCAAGAACCGCAGTGATGACCACAACAGAATAAGTACACCATACATCATATTAGAAGTCACAGTTTGTTCATGCACAAGAACTAACAGTCAAAAATCTTATCAGAGCAACTGACCACATGGATATCTGACAAACGACGTTTCACTATCCTCCTGTCTGACTCTCCGCCATCACTGACCCCAACAACAGTGCTGAGAGTAACCTAGCCCGTAGCGCACTGAAAGATCAAGGGTATCATATTACCTCATCTATGGTTCCCCTTCTCCTACTGGAGAAATCTCTTTGTGCTCGATCTCTTGTGTGCATTGGTATGGGACTGAGGCGAAAGGCAATAATCACTATGGTTTTGTATGGAAGAAGAAGTTATTGCAGCGATAAAATATGCCATGGGAATAAATTTTGCTTAATCCACATCATATAGTATAGTAGTTGAAACACACTGCGATATTTACACTTCGAAATGTATACAGAAACAGCTGCACTTTTGCACTTGTCAGTAGTTTATTACTGTTCATTGGCTGACTGGACCACGTAGTCAATGAATAGTGAGAACCATGTCTATCTTACCTGACATTAGGAGCTACATGTGTGAATCCATTCTTTATCCATGTGGACCCACAACAACTGTTTTGTCTATCATATGAATTATGGATGAGCCACCCATTTCTCTTCTTAACTCCTCAAGCCACTTGGCTGATCACATTGTCTACCACCCATACCCTCCCCACCTTACAGCGCACCCAGTGAGCAAGACAGATGAAATAATAGTGGTCACATGATCATATTCGTAATGTACTTGACCCACTTATCCACCTAGTGCAATTTTGAAGTACCGCTAGGAGTGCAGGTGGACTATATTGTGTGTGCCTAGCAGTATAGGTATCCTGTTCTAAAGCTAAGCGATTCAGCTGTCACACACTACTGCTATATGAGATAATATTTTACTAATGCCAAAGAGGGAGCGGACATGGGGATTAGTGATGCTCCAGTTATAAGACATTTTCTGATATAAATGGTTCCTACTGAAATTTGGATGAAACTTTAAATGGTTCATCCAATTCTATATCAATATGATCTACTCACATAGGGATATGAAGCATCCTCCACAATATTTTGAATAGACACCTCATCCAGGCCTGAAACAGAAAGAGAACATTCTCATGTACATAAATTTACCACTTCTAGTTAGTGGGACATATAACTTTTCATGTGATACAATCGACATGTGACAAGTGACTTCAAACAAAAGGGTTTGCCTACAAGTGATGTAAGGAAATTAATACAGACTGCAGTGACTGACAATTGGTATGATAGGTGACATATGATGAGCAACTTTCTCTGTATGCCGCCTGACTTAATTTTTCAGTCTCAAGTACATGTACATACTTTTTTTTTTAAATCCTGGCCAAAATATAAATATATATGCATAATAAAATATCAGAAAAATATAATTGCCATGTTGTTCTTAACATAATGTGATAGTAGCACATTGTCTCAAATTTTCAAATGTCAGTACTATTTCATCATGAAGTGACAGGCCAATGTATGGTGTACTTTGGACTTTTCTGGGTTAGTTTATTATAACTATATGGGTAAAGAGTGCATCAAACACTTTTATATGACCTCTTTTAGCAATATCTTGAGCCCCAATGCCATTGATGGACACTTAATGACCTCTGTTTTGCAAAAAAGAAAACAACTGATCACGCATATTATCAGTGGCAGCTTTCACCAGTTGCTCTAAAATGAAATTCTACTTCATATAAATATTTTTTTTGTCTTTTCTGCTGCCTAAGAGCTCAGTTGTGGACTATATGCTACAGAAAAGGTCAAGAAACTCTTGGTTATGACAGAGAAAGATATGGATGCCACATATAGACTGTCAAAAACCCTGAAGTGACTATGGGAGCCTTATAGTAATGGAGGATATGGAGCAACAATAAATGTACCCAAAAAGCCATGAAAAGGCCAGAAAAGACACAGATGCCATGGAGAGAAGGCTATGTGGAACAGGGCTGATTTGGAGCAAAAAGTGGAATAAAAAAAAATCTCATCCCAATTTTTCCATTAAAAAAAAAAAATAAATGTATTTATCTATCTCAAAGTCAATTTTTTAATCACTATTTTGCTATTTACTTTTTTTTTATATTTCTTAATCAATTCTAACCAAATTTGTCACACATCATTTTCACAACAATACAATAATGTATCTATATGCCTGGCTTATTCTATTGGTAAGTTTTAGAATAAAATAGGTTTTAATATGAAACAAAAACAAAATATGATATTTCACTGCATAGGATCTTCAAAATTTTCTACAACTTTTTGTTCATGAGAAGAGCTGAAAATATGTAACTTTTTAGATATTATGCCAGTCAACATGTTCACCAAGTTTCATTGAAATTTGATGGCAAAAACAGAATACAAAGTTAGCTATTTTAGAGATGCCAAATTCCAAGAAGGCTGAATTGCCATGGCAACCATTTGAGAAAGTTGATTTTTTTTCTGTTTTCCTCTAATTTCAAAATGCCAGATTTGATGAAAAGATTTCAATAGTCTATCTTTATCAATTTTAAATCACCCTCACAAGGAAGATGACAACACAATAGAGCAAAATTAGCAAAAATCCACAAAGAAATAAATGAGATATTACCCATCAACATAAGCAAAAACATTGAAGCTCATTTTACTCAGAACAAAAGATTTCATGATACACCAGAGTCCAGTTCATCATTATATTAGGGGAACTGTGAAAGGAATTTTATCATTTAATTTAACCATAAAAATTCGTTTTTATACAAAGCAAAATGAACTTCTAACATTCACCGTTCAGCAGTTTTTTTGTTTGTTTGTTTGTTTGTTTTTTTTTTGTTTTTTTTTTGTCTATTGGCTTTTGATGTTTGTCCTCTGTAAGCTGCTTCGCTGCCTCTAAAATATTCCCACATAATTTCATTTGACGATATAAAAAGTTGCGAGATACATACACTAAATATTATTAGGTTTTTGATACACGGTTGTTCAGGGTCATTCAGTTTTCTGCTGATCTAGTGAAGTGTACTTGTCATGCCTTGGTCTTAAGCTAATTTGTTTGCATTTGGCACTTTTGGTCAATTTCCATGTCTTTGCTACAAGTTCAGTTCAAACCAGCTGTCACATGATTCTTCATAGTTATACAATAAAATCAATGACATTCACGTCTTCAAAACTAACCCCTATTCACTTTAGTTTAGATCATATTTTTTACACTCTTTGTTGTCAAATTTCTGAATCGAACCAGGTATCCCCCTTATATTTTTGATGCCATTCACATTGAGTTCATTCATTCACCCGAAAGTAGAAAATTGTCTGGAAGCTTAAGTTTGTGGACCATTGGGCGATGTTATACATTTCGAATTGGTGATCATGTCCTCTGTAATTGTCAACCTGAGCCACCAGGCACATATCTGTGTAAACATGAGTGTTATAAGTGCCCTTGCAATATATTATACTCAGTAACTATCATTCCTGGTGCAAATTACAACCCGCCATTGACTACAGTTGATGTGCTGTAACATCAGTAATCAAAACTGATTTTTTGACAATGACTGACTGTAAGTGTCCTTACCACAGTAATCAAAAGCTATTTATGAGCAAGTGCACATACGACTTCTTTAACAAAAATTAATTACTGTCTAATTAATAGTTTGGCAGGGCAGGACTCATGCAGAATAATGCACAAAAATATGGCACTCAGTATTATCAAATGAAACGAAAATTAGAAAAATGTAAGTTTAGGCAGAAATCCGTACAAAGGGGTGATAACTGAATAGTCTGTTCGTGATGGTGTTAGATCGGAATGGTACATTTTCCAAAAATTATGCATTTATGCTGTTTAATTGTTCTTCTTCTTCTGCTTGCAGATATTCTCTCTGCTCCTGATACAATGACATATGGATATGGCTCTGATGATCTTCTTTGTCTGTAGCGACTATCAACATCTCCTTTCTCTTTCCACTTTAATTTCAGATTCTATCTTCCTCACTGCATCATTCGAGTCTCTAAACATCAGCTGAAGGCAGGCTTTCAATATTTTGTGTTCATCACTTAGAGATTTGAATAGTAGCACCAATTTTGATTGCTTGAATGTTTTTGTGACATCCATTAAGTATGGTGGGAGTCCTAGCTACGTCTTTGTGTAGCATAATTTTTGTCTTTGCCTCTAGTCCCTCTACCGATGTTACTGACCTTCCACAAACTTAGAGTGATCATAGTAGTTATTGGGATTGAGATGAACTGGAGGATTCACACCTTAAAATGTTCTGAAAGTTTACTCCTGTTAAGTCTGCCCTTCATCTCTTTGCTTTGTGTTATTCAGAGAGGTTTTATATCCTCCCAGCCCTTTTCCTGCTGCCCACATACTGATACACACAGTCCCCTAAGTTTTCTTTAAAAAAAAACTTGCAAGCTTTAGGGCATGAATTTTTTATTAATATGAAGATGATGGAGTTCTCAAAAGTACAAGCTGACATCATATACAAGGCTGATCTTCAATGCAAGTAGCGCTGGCCCTTCATGATAACTGGAAATACAGTACGGGTTATGAACACTTGAACTATCAGTGAAGTGAAGCTGAAAATATGTGAAGTTCTCACCTGAGGCTGACCTGCTGACCAGATGTGCTCCCTGTCCATGGGCTCCAGTTGTGCTGGCATCTCCAAGGTTGCTATTCCTGGTAAGAAAACAAATTATGTAAGTTTGGTTCAAAATTATTTTTTTGAGCTTTGTTCCTTCAAATCTGATGCATTCTGTAGTATGACCTGTGGAAAAACTTTGATTGTCATTGTAACTGCCTTGACAGACAGATAGCAGGGAAGTCAAACTGATTCCATGAAAAAGTGATCAACTCTGTGCCTTCCACAACACTGTTTTGATGGTCAAGCACTGTCGGGTTATGTAAAACAAAAAACTAAAGGCTTCTATACCACTACCTGCTATGTCAACAGAATTTTGCAAATTTCTTCTTGTGATAACATTATGGCGTCATTTGCCACTGGAAGACAAAATGCCAATGAATCATTTAAAATGAATTTATACCTTAAAAAGAAGATCAATGCTCCTCAGCACCATCATCACGACCATCAGCGTTTCTAATCAAAATGCGTTCACTAACCACGTCTAGATCTATTTTTTTCTCAGAAACAATTCTCCTCTAGCCTAAATCTCCCTCGAACTATGATATCATAATTTTACATGTATTGTTTTTGTTAAAGGATTCATTTTTTATGTTGACATTCAATCTACTACTTTCATGTGATTGTCTGACTGCTTTTTGTCAGATGTGAGAAACTGAGTACTTTGAACTCTGAAAAAAATACATCAACCACTGAATGGGTGACCCCAGGAAGATCATTAAATCTATGTGGCCACATAACAGGTGCCTGTCAGAGCTATTACAAAAACACTTTATGACGAACTTTTTCAGTTCCACATCAATTTTTTAAAAAAAAGTTTTGCACATATATAATCAAGCCTTACAATTATAAAATGTCACAAATACAATCGTCCATAATTCTTCCCCTTTCTCTATCCCCCCATTTTCTCCGCAGTCAAAAAAAAAAAATATCACTGATAGTATAGCATCAGTTTAAGGTCTCAAAGTTGTCAAAGCCAACCAACTGTATGGTATTGGTATGGGAAGGTTCAATTGGTTGCCATAATTGCAAGCTCTGCTACCCTTGACATGAACATCTGTGTTAATAACAGTTATGTCTGATCATTCATCCTCTGTAAACCCTCTGTCACAGTCTCCACAACCGAGATCCTAAATATAAGTTGTGAAAGGCAATCACTGAGTGGATAGTGAAGATCATAGCTCTAGTTTGTTTGGGACACTCAGGAAGGAACAAATGGATGAGAATAAAAATGTCAGAATCACTGACTTCAGCGACCCACACTTCATCTGATGATGCCAACAGATAACAGATGATGCAGGTAGAATAAATAATCGATTATTATGTATAAAGAGACAGGACAAAGAAGGAAGAAAGAGGAGAAACAATAGTGAAGGTAAGAGAGACAGTGAAAAAACATCTGAAGATAAAACCAGTAGAAAACATACATCAGGTTTGACACTTCCAAGTGATGTGTATCAGACCATGAGGGTGTGCATTTGCTTTTCTTCTTTTCTTTTTTTTTGTTCTGTGTTGTTTTCTTTTTTATTATTTTCTGTTTTCATTTGGTTGTCATTGTTCTAGGATCTGGCTCATTTATGAAGGTGAGGAGATAGCACTCCTTGATTCTTCATGATAACAATGATGAAATAGTTGTTGAGAGAAACCACTCACCAGTTAGAAGCCATGATCTGAAAGTTCAGCTGCTCACAGACTCACACCAGTTTTTGATTCAATCTGTATTTGGAATGTCTCCGTTCTATCTGTTAATCTGCTGAATTCCTTGCGAGGGTTGTCTGTCAGTGTATCAAATTAGATGTGGATTTCAGAAGTATGAGATCTTTGCAAAATATCACAGCAACATAACTTGTTACGTTGTGCCAAAAGACATTTAATGTTCTTGTTTTCAAGTTGCATCTCTCACCTCAGCAAAGAATAAAACTGAACAAAACCCATGAAGCTAATGACATGTAAACTACATCTGGAGGTTTTCTATCACTGTACTACTGTCAGGATGTGCTGTCTTACTATTATAATTATATTATTATTTACATCACGACCACAAACTATGAACTCCTTGAAAGTTCTATTTTATGATCTGAGTTTGAAACAAAAAGAGAAATATAACTTTACTTTGAAATCACAAAGTGTTGTAGCATTAAAACAAAACAAGAAGAAAAAATTCTGGCCCAGCGGAAAATTGCATTAAAAAATTACAAAAATTGCATATTTGAAAAACAAAAAAGTACATGCAAATATGCCCCAACAGTGCAAAAAAAATATACAATTGAATATCTCCAACAAAATTTACAATGGGCTTAGGGACTCAAAAACTGCTGAATGGTGCTATGAAATTGGACGAAAAAAGCCTTGTACTATCTTTGACATTATTCTAAAATGCAATAATAATAATAATTTTATTCTAAAATGCAATATAGAACCTATATTTACGAGTTTGAAAGAAGCTAATCTTAAAGGACGCAGATCTATGGCCCACCAGAGTATTAAAGGAAAAGCTGTTTCAAAGGAAAAATACATGCAAGAAAAAGATCCAGTCACCTGGGCTGAATTCTAGATCTACATGTTCATCTATTACATGTAGATTCTATTACTAGATCTTCATCTTAATTCAGGACTCTTTAAATCTCAGTAACATGCAGGTCCAATGAGCAGGTAATGATCCTCCCTAACGCTAACATGTATGAGACCCTCCGCCAGTGCAAGTCCACCCTAACGCTAACAGGTAGGTCCGATAAGTGAAAGCCGATCCTCCCTAATGCTAACGTAGTCATGCCATAAATTTGAACTTCAGGGCTGCGCGAGAGGTCGGAACCGCTTAAGAGTGGGAGTGTGTTCATTCTAGCAAATCCGGAGTCTAGACCTTGAACTATCTCTAACCTGCGGGTGTAAAATTTTGACATAAAAGCTGGTTTGGTCATGGCAGATGTGGGTCTTGCTAGACTAACCTAGGCAGATCTGGATTCCAGATCTGGTAGATTCCAGGTCTACTAGATTCTAGATCTAGACTTAATCTCTTTATCTCTTGCAGCTGTGTTAAATAGTGGGAAAAGCCAAAAAGGTTAGATAACCTGGACAAATTGCCATCTCAGGCCAGACATTTGATTGAAATATCTAGACTAGATCTATCTAGATCTAGATTAAAATGTTCCTGGGACAGTTATGCACTAGACTAGATCTAGATTAGATCTCCGAGATAACCACTCCATGGGCGACTAAAAGGCATAGATCTACTCTAAAGAAAACAGTAACCATCGAAATCTAGTCTAGATGTTGTTTTTCTTAAGCCTTTCAATCCTAAGAGAAAGGATTATCTCGGCTTTTAGAAGCTGCCAATTTCTGCTGAGAAATTTTGTGGGTAGAAATTTGGAATTTGTTTATTTTGCCCAGACAGCGACACTCCGCCTACTCTTCCATCGATTTTGAACTGTGAAGAATTCTTGAACTTACGTAACGTACACACGGGACCTCCCAAATATATTCGTCCTTATCCCAGAAGGCTGGACGTCGGGCTTCCCTACCCACAGGATGCCAGAGAACCGTTGAGTCAGTGAAAAAATGCGGGTTTTTCGATCTTCGTGTCCTTCCATCCCGCGATGCAAATCCCGCGAGTCGATCCCGGGCCTGTTTTCTCCACAAGCAGACGCCAAACCACAGGGCCACGACGCCCTCCGATATACATGTAGTAAAAGATTAGATGACTTTAGATAGTTTTTTGGCCATAGGAACAGTGAGTGGGGTAACAGGGCTGAGGAGAAACAGAAGAAGCGGGTTGGGGGTGGGGTGGAGTGGTGGTGGGGGGGGGGAGGGTTGGGTTTGGAGAAAGGAGAAATAAAGTATTAGGAAGGGATATGAGAATGTTTTTCTCCAGGCAATATTCAGTATAGCTTTGCACGGGATTGCAATTTGAGGAGGGTAAAAAAATAGAAAGAGAGAAGAAAGGAAGAGAGAAAGATAAAAGAAAGAAGGAAAAGAGAAAAAAGTGATGACAGAGAGAGAAAGAGACAGAGAGAGAAAAAAAGACAGATGGACTGACGCATAATATAAAAAAAAGAGCAAACTGATTTAAAAGAGAGAGATAAAGAAAGAGAGAGAAAGAGAGAGAGAGAAAGAAAGAGAGAAATAAAAAAAAAGAGGGAAAAGATAAAAATGCATTA
>JBCAUA010833075.1:0-28513 GCA_038406235.1 Peronia verruculata
TATATCAAAGTTTGAAAGATGAAAAGTTACATTCGTCATCCATCTCACAAAGGTGTGTATTCTTACATAAGTTAGAGAAATAGTCGTATCATGGCATAAACATGAAAAGGGCTTATTGCGATCACAAATACATTTGTGGGAATGAGATAGAGCTATCAGTATTGCACTTTGTGAAAACATAATTTTCGCTTTGCACATGCAGAAGATAGTCTCAGGTTGATAAAACTTAAATGAGATGAATGACAAATTGAATCTGAAAATATGAATATACATGTGAACTGGAGAGAAGCTGTGTGACCAAGCAATGGTGTGATGGCTGCCTTCAAAAAGAAACCTATTGGTTGATTCTCACCACGAAATTTCATTTTATAAAATAGAAAAAGATTGTCCAACTGGCAACTAACGAAACAATTAAAAAAAGCAAATAACACATATAAATAACTTCATCTTGATGTTGAAATGAAAGCCTAATTTTCGAGTCAACTTGACTCTTCAACTTGAAATGCTGTTTCATATTGGGCAGCTTTGTCCTGCATTTTCAGCCTCTCATCATCTTTGAGTTAACTGTTTGAAAAAGGAGACTTCCATGGAGTACTTGTCAAATATATGTGGTAGTAGTATACAATAAAAGTAAAATTGCCCAGAAGTTTGCAAAGAAGTGAGTCAACAATAGGAAAGTACAAAGAGAAAGTACAAATCTCTTGGCAGACAACAACAAAACGAAGCAAAGAAATTTTGAAAACAAAATTTTAAAAAAGAAAAGAGAAAGAGAAGAGTGTTGTGTAAGAAGAGAGGAAAGAAAGCGGGATAGAAGACAGGAGGAAGGAGAGAGAGAAGAGATGTCTCCCCTGGGATGTTGAGGATGGCACTCCATGGGAGACACCCCACTGATGATGGGCTTACACTGCCTACAGGTGGGAGCAGAGACCCTACTTGTAACCCTGGCCCCCGCTGGGGAAGAAAGCGAAGGAATAAATTGTCATGAATAGCCATATGGGCTGCCATAAAGCATGTAACAGCATCTATCGCACTTCAGAGCTGTAGCTTGTCTGCTTCAGCCACATTTATGTGAAACACAGAACAGCTGAGATTTTCTTTCATCAGGTACACTAAAGCTTGATGTTGTGTCTGACGTCCAGATAGCTTTGTAACTGATGTTTTAACAAGTCACTACATATTTTCTTTTTCTTTCTCCTTCTTTTTATTTTTTTGGTTAGATATGATTCTCAATGTTTTTAGATCTCACATATTTGTTGTAATTTTTTTTACATGTCCATTGTAACATTCTTTTCTTCTTTTTTTTTTTTTTTTCTAAATTTCTAACAAATAATTCTGGTCAAGTATTTTTGTCACTTTTATTAAAAGCAGTATACATTTGTAATTTGATATTTTCCATTAGCTGTTTTTTGTGACCAGAGGTAGAAATTTGAGCATAAGAGAAAAAACTGCTTCATTTTAGGTTGTGATGTTTTTAGGGTGTATTTATCTTGACTATTTATTGGGGACTCACAAAAACTGACAAAATAATAATTTGCTACTCTTTATATTTATTGTTTTGCCAATGTAGTCTTAAACTGAAGCTGAAACTAGAGGTTGGAAGTTATAATATGCTTCCTTACTTTTATTTTTCAAGTCAGCTTCTGATTTGAAATGAACTTTGTGGGAACAATCTAAAGTGACTACCTTTTTTTGCTAACAAATCATCTCTTACATTCATTTACTATAGCTTGTTTGCATCAGTTTAACAGAGGAGTTTTACATTATGGTCAACTATTCATTCTGTGGAATGTATGTTGTGAGCATATGGCTTACTCGGTGTTGTAAAAATGTCTAACATTTGTTTGTCAAAGATTTGGTAAGGTCTTAGGTGGGAACTTTTCTTTATATGTTGTGTGTACCTCTACTTGTATGTTTCTCTTGAGAATTTCTGATTCCTGTGATTTTATCTTTCTGATCTCAGAAAAGGAAGAGATGCATTCTGTTTGTATGTTTCAGAATTAATGTATTGTGAACCAGTCTTATAAATTGTGATAGAATTCATACATGCTCAAACTGCAAAAGTTGCTATGATAATCAAATATCAGAAATTTGGGCAATTTTTCTGCTTTGGTCTGAAGGTGAGCTCTTAAGTTTCATTTTGTGAAAGTTTCAAAACTGTTGGCCTTTTCTGCTGATGGGCTTTATGTTTATCATGCCTTCTGAGCTTGGGATCCTGAACTTACGCATTCCATCTTCCATGGGCTCCTTCCTTGATGCATGGATCTTTATCAACAGGTGGTGCATGAGAAGCACATGCAAAGGATAAAAATCATCGTGGCACTCAGCTTGAAATATCAATGATGGCTAATTCTTAAGAAGTTTTCTTTTTTTTTTAAATGGAAGATGTCTTCGCAAACTCATATCTTTGGGATGAAAACAGATTCATGATTTGTGCTTTGATATGTGAGGCTTCAGCTCTTACAGATTCATGACAAGTGACACAAGTCAAAGAAACTTATGTAATGTTAACAAGACCAGTTCACTGATGTTGTAGACTGTATTATGTGGGATCTGTCCCTGCTTATGTGTGAATGTAAGGTACATATTATGTTATGTCACCACTACATGTACCATGAAAGGAGTTTCCTTTCGCAGTCAAGTAAAGTTTATCTTACCTTACTTTATTTTACTTACAGCAGTGGAAAGTAGTAAGACTTTTATTTCTCCCTTATTCAGCTCTATATGACAGTATATTGCTTATATGATAATACTTGATTCCAGTACACTGGAAGCATTAACATTTGTCTTGCACCCAGGGCATCGTCGTTTTGTGAAAACAAAAAAACAATTCAGTATCGTAGTCGGAAAATAGTTAAAAACTACCAAAAAAAACGGCCTTATGTCTTCATTGCCCGGCGCGACTTCCGACTCATCTGCCCTGGTCGCAAGACATTTTATCACAGCATAATAACTGGGCATAACTTTTCCTTCTAAAATTGGCTATAATTGGTCATTATATTCCTGTAACGGGGCTCATTACTATCATTGCATTTAAAACTAATTAGTCTGCCTGCCAGTGGTAAGTTTTCTTTGATCGTAAATATATATCATAGAGCTTATGTTATACGCTAGGCTCGCCTTTCAGCCACTTGTGGATGGTCGTCTCGGTGGCCACATAAATCTTTAAAGTTATATATTTTGTAAATATTTTTGTTAGAGTTTTCTAAACATTTCTGACAGTCCTTTATTCAGGAGCCTCAGATTCAGTTGTCATACATGATGACAACATTACTTATATGAAAGGTAGAAATGTGAAGAGGGTTTTGTTGATCAGGCAAAAGTTCTGACAGAACTCGAGTTTTTTGTTTATATCCCATTTCTTTTATTGATGCAGTGGTCTCCACCTCAGAACCCGCCGCCTAAGAGCCTGGTCCGCCTGAGAACCCGCCTCTGCTACGAAATAGAATTTTTTTCCTATAGTATAATAAACCCTTCTAAGAGCCTGGTCTGCCTAAGAACCCGCCTCTGCTATGAAATATAATTTGTTTCCTGTAATACACCCCTCTAGGAGCCTGGTCTGCCTAAGAACCCGCTTCTGCTGCTAAATGGAATTTTTCTCCTATAATACACCCCTCTAAGAACCCACTGTCAAATAGTAAATCTGCCAAAGAGCCCTGTGTTAAGCCAAGACATGCGAGTACTTATGGTGTAATTTCACATCATTTTATCCACTTCAGAGAAACACACGGTGTTAGATGTGCAGAAAAATGGGGACGGGGTGGAGGGAACAGATAGACAAAAGAGTGAAAGTGATGGTTGATGTATGACTGCATAATTAGACCACATTGTGGACTAACCCGTAGGCATTTCTTTGTTCGACAGTATGTAGGGCAGCACTTGTTATTGGCTCTGTGAATGAGGAGGAATAAGTTGAGCCTCTTGACTGGCCAGTTGTTTTTACTGCTTTGGTTGGTCTGTAGACACTTGAATCACTTGTGCGATTATCTGTAGGGTAGCATAGAAATACATGTATCATGTTTTCATTCAACAATGAAACTGTTATGTGAGTTTTCACTTGATGTTTAAAGTTTGGGCATTATTGATGTAATTGATAATTTTACACTGAGACAGATCAGGAATTGTGAGATCGAATTACAACCCACATACAGGGAAGGAGGCTGTACTTATTCACATAGATATCTTTAACTAACAATGAAGAATTACGTTTATTATAGTAGTGAAGACAACTTGTGATCAGATGGGTTGTGTAACTTTTCAGTCTGCCTAGGAACCCACTTTTTTTTTGTCTCCCAAAGGACCAGGTTCTTAAGTGGAGACCACTGTGTTGATGTAATGGAAGATCGTTGTGACCTGCCCAATTCCGTCTCTTTGGGAACATATGAGGTGTTGAACAAGCTGTGTGAAAACAAAAATAAAAAGCAAACAAAAAAAAAAAAAAAAACTTTTCTTTTTATCCTTTGAATGATTGATAACAGAAAATGTTCATAAGATTTTTATAACAAGGAGGAAACAGGTTCCTTACAGCATGAAATATCCTGAATTTTTTAATGATGCAAGTTTTAAGTAAAGAATGTAAAACTGAATTTGTTTTCTTCATCACGCTGCTCGTTCAAACCTGTGTGTCAGGTAAAGGGAACAAATAGGGCTGGGTACAATGATCTCCCCGTAGACTTATGACAGGTATGATGAAATCCGATTTTAGGCTCAGTTTTATTTGTATCATAGTTCTTTTTATTCAGAAATGATTGAATAAACAGCTCAGAGCTGGCCATGCAGATATGTCATAAGCTAAAAGGAAAAAGTAGCTTAGAAACAGAGACATTTCAACCTGTCAGATTTTCATAAAACTTTCATAAAACTCTGAATAAGCACTGAGACATTTGTAAGATTAGCCTTGGTTATCATACAAAGAGTGATATTCTGTTTAGTCCATTTAACTGGTCTTATCGTATTTCATTTTAATTACTTTCCTCTTGGTTGTTAAACTGATTCCCTCCATCATATTCAACAGCTAGTATTACAGCACTTTTTCTTCTTCTTTTTACTCCTGTGATTGTTGTACATCAAACAAAAAAAATTAAAAGAATAATGAAGATGTGTTTTTCTGTATAAAACTAGATCTACCTTTCTGTTCAGCAATATTGATAAGACAATAGGAATAAAGAGAAACAAAATCTGATAAAGGATATGAAAATAAGAAAATGAAAAAGTCATGACATTTTTTTTTCCCCCAAAAAGAAAAAGGAGCTAAAATTTGCTTGCAAACAATCATTTTGCTGTAAGAGTCCATTTTTTGCACTTTTCTTTTTGTTTTTACTTCTGCCTTTATAGCAAACAATGCAAAAAGTGACCAATACCTTGCCACTTTATAGGTATCCATTTTCCCTCTTGCAATAATGATGGAGCATTTTCAGTATAGAAATGGAAAAGTGAGAACAAGATAAAAAAAAAAAAAAAGTTAACGTCAAAGAGATATGAAACATAAAAGAAAAAGAAATAAATGACCTGAAGATCATTTGCAAATGACCTGATTTGAATTGGACTTAATTCTTCGTCCAGGGAAAGCAGAGGTCATATGAATCATTCAGACAGTGAGGAAATGTCTCTGAACATTACTTTATTGTCAAGAAATGTTCATGGGTATCACATTATAATCCGAATATTTCTCTTGTGACCAGGGCAAATGAGTTGGAAGTTGCGCGGGGCAGTGAAGCTATATGGCCGTTTTGAGTCGTTTTTAACTGCTTTCCGACTAAGACACTAAATTTTTTTTTTTGTCCTCACAAAACGACAGTGTAGTGGTTTTTAATCTGAAGAAAAGAAATATTCTGATATCATAGTCAGAAAAGAGTCAAAAACAGCTGTGACTTTAACTCACCCGGCATGACTTCCAACTCATTTGACCCGGGCGCAAGACATTTCTCTGCCAATAAATACATTTCAGGACCATGTAATGTATCCTCTTCCAGCCGAATGACTCATTTGGTTTTTCTGTGTATTTAGAGAAATGTTAGTGCACTTTGTAAGTTGTTATTCACAAATGTTTTACAATAGATATGATTTCACAACTGTTTAGACCCACTGCTGTAATTTTGCCATCACTGTTTTATTATAATGGTACAATAGAATTTACACTAACTAACATGAAACAGGTGTTCCACTGTATTCCTGAACATGAGAGCTATCCATCTCATAATGTTATTTAGAAAGAAACTTGCCAGTACAGTCATGTATTAATCCAACAGAATTATGAAGACATTAGTGATCGAATTAATTGTACTTTATTGGGACTTGTGTGCTGAAAAATTGAGCCAGTAATGATATATTAATGTTTCTTGGTACGATTTTCCACATGCTAGGTGCTTTACATTACTTGGGTGAAAATATTTAATCATGTACATGGTTTAGAAATGAAGGACTCTTGTCATTTTTCTTCCTGAATGCACTTGTGCAATCCATGTACATTAAAGGTGATTGACTGATAATGCATGTCACAGATTTATAGTCAAAATATTTTTGTAATCATTGAGTTTAGAACTGCTAGTTATGTCACTCATCGGCTGTTGCAATTGTTTTTTAACAGTTTAACGGACATTAAAGCATATCATAGTCAGATATTCATAAATCTTTCATTTATAGACATGATATTAAATGGTTATGTCCTTTGTACGTCTTTCAACCACCTGGAGACAGTTGTCTCGTATAAAACGGCAGAAACTGTATGATGATTACACAGTGAATACAATCTTTTTTTTTTTGTTGTTGTCTTTTTACTTTTTGCCCTTACAATATCAGTATGCAGTCATTGTAGCAGTCAAGTTTTCAGTCAGAGATATTTTATCATAGATAAAACCTCTCTGTTTAAACCATCCAGTCCTGTATACTGAGTGCAAATTCTGTGTTAATCTGAACAGAGCCAAATCCTGGCCCACAACTTACCCGACCACAAACTGAAGGAGTCACATTTTCATCGCGTGGAGCGGCCACCTCCGCGGTTTCCATCAGTCAACGAGAGATTTCCGCCACCACGCACAGAGAAGAAGTATAAGTTCTATGATGAACCGGAAAGTCCGGAACTGCCAGTACGGATGATGGAAAGTTCTCTCTGACAGAGGTGATTATGCGGGAAAGTGAATTAAGTTTTGAATGCTGCTTTTGATATGTGTTAACTATTTTTTATTTTTTTCAATACCTTCTATAAACATAAGGCTGAGGCAGTTATAAAAATTTGTTTTCTTTTTTTTTAAATCATTAGTTTATTGTAAACAATATGTTTTGTGAGTAAAGAAGTTGTGAAAATTGTCTCATTCAGAACAAAAAAAGAATATTTGGTACATGCAGTTTGGCTATAATGAAGATATTAAATCATTAGAACAATAAATAAAAATGACACAGCTAGTTTTTGAGTGATAAACTCTTTTTTCGTTTGGTCCTGAAATGGTTAGATTTTTGGGACACTCAGCTTTCATCATATCATGTATCCTGTTTAGAAAATGGTAGGTGTCAAGTTACCCTTGAAATGGTAAATATTTAAGCATTAGTCTTTTGTTACTTGTTTTCATCGATGACATGTCAGGTGACATTGAAATTCTGTCATTTGTTTAGAGTTAATAATTTTCCTTTGCCTCCCGCAATTATTTATATTCTGAAACAGATCTGAGAACCCATTATTTATACTCAGATAATTTCTGAAAATCAAGTCTTTGTTTTAACCATTATTAATGGCACTCTACCATCTTATGTAGGCACGACATGGTTTTATTCTAGAATGCTGGAACTTTTTATGTGTGGTTGTGCGTATGTGCAAGAGGATGATATGCAAGTGAATGTAGGATTAACAATATATTTAACATTCTGCTTAATTTTTAGGATTTATTATGATTTGGAATCTAGCTCGTTTTTGCATTATACAACAAAATTTATACTTTTGTGGAAAATAAAGTTATCTTATCTTAAGATAAGGTTATCTTTATATATCTTTATATTCTGAAAGCAATAGTTTCTTAGAATAACTTATTTCTACTCTAAAGTGAATAGTTTCTGAAAGTGAATTGTTTATGTTCTTAAAGGAATAGTTTCTCAAAGTAAATTTTTTATATTCCAGGTAGAATAATTACTTCCCTTTACCTGACAAAAGAGGGATTGAACAAATTGTGTAAAGAGAAAAAAAAAACAAACTTTTGTGCCCTTTGCTTGAAACATACACCATGAAAATTAAAAAAAAAAAAAAATTATGATGTAAAGAGAATGTTTTCTTCTTATTGTTATGATTTTATCAAATGGTCTATCAAATGGCAAGCAGTAAAAGGATTTTTTCCTCTTTACACTGCTTGCTCAAAGCATCTTTTGTCTAGCAAAGGGAAATAAAAATCTGATCAAAATGATCTCCCCTTATATAAATCCCTCTTTTGGAAGGGGCAGATAATCTGCAAAATGATCTCCCATTAATTGTTTATGGTCTGAAGCAAATGTAGTTTTTAAGTCTTTTTCTCTCCATCTGTTCCAGAGATTGGCACCCAGCAAGTTGATGACAATGTGAGCAAGGACGGCTGCAGTTGTAAAGTGAACAGGTGTGGGTGGAAGAGAGAGGACAGTATTTTACCCCATTGCCTTCAGAGCATTAGATGACACTCAAGTTCACAGCTGTGGATACAAATGTGGATGTTGGTGGATTGTGTCATGAATGCCTGTTGATGCAGCTGTGGATTTACCGTAATGATAATCTATTCAGTCATCCCCCATCACCATGCATCATCATCTTCGGTTTGCATCCCATCAGAAGAACATCAAGGCGATCATTAGAGTCATTGATCTTTGACAGTGGTGTCTTTGTGTAGGTGTGCAGCAGCATAGAGCTTACAAAAAGGTGCAAGTGTTTTCACATGCATTGCTTAGAAACATGATTATTGACAAGGACACTTGGCTTCTCGAGCAGTTGGTCTACAGTGTTAAAATCTGTTTTCTGTGTAAACTTTATAAGGGCTCAAATGCTGATATGGGCAGACTATTCACTTTCAAAGTTGGAATACCCACTTTTGGCAGTGAATTAAACAGAATGTCTGATAATTTCATGGCACAAATTTTGAGTGATTTGTGATATTTGTTTTTAGATTTTGGAAATTCATAAGCTTAGCAATTGATATGGCACTTAGCAGTAAAATAAGAGCAATTGTCATTTAAAAACTATTTAAGTTAGTGTCTGGCGTAAAATGTTTTGCTTTTTTTCTTCTAAAGAAATGTAGATGGTCAAAAGTAAGTTACATACAGGAAGACAGTAATTTCTGTTTTGTTACGCCTGAATTGATTTTGCTGACAGTAGCACTTACAATGAGAATACTATGGATTCCTCATAATTAAGGTTTGTAAGATGGAGAGCTTTGAAGTGTATGTCAGAGTGATATGCGGGTGGGAAAACTGGTCACGAGATAAAAATTTGAGCTGTTTGAGTAAGACATTGCCCACTCTCTGGGTTAGGAAAACATGTTAGGTGATTATGTTACCACTACTCCCTTTCATATTGAGTATTCTTTCCATCCTTCCATCCTTTCCATCTATGCATGAATTTGTATGTCAGTTATATTTTGTGAAACGTCAGCTTCACTTCATTACTGAAAGTCATAATTTTGTTTGCATTCTTAGAATCATGTCAGTACTGTTAATGACTTAGAGTGTTTACCAAACACTATACAGTTTTACGTGGTGTTATATCTGAGGCAGTGTTATAGATATATGATGTCAATTTATAACTGTATTTACGTACAAACTAATCATGTGAATAGTAAAACATCTATATCATCTATAACAATATAGATGTCTGACAAGCAAGGGATATAATAGAAAAATGCCAAAGTTTGAGATGATAGAAAGAGAAACTGAGTTTTGGGCTTGAAAGTGTTAAGACACCGTGTCTCACAGCCAGTCAGATCCAAATAGACAAATTGGAAGTTGAATTCAGAGTGTTATGAAGCTGGTCTGATGCCACTGTTTTTACAATGGAGACATTAAGATACAATTTTTCTCTTAATTAAAAAAAATACTGCTCTAGTAGGCAGATTATATCAAGATTTTGTGAGGTGAATATGAAAATTTCTCACTAAACTGTTCAATTTTGCTGTTTTTTCCCCTGATTTTATTTGATGCAGAGGTTCAACTCATGTCCTTTCAACTGGCAATATTTCTGGCCACAGCTGGGTTAATTTCCAACTGTTTTCCCCCGCATGAAAATATATGAATTAAGATTTTACATGATACTAATGAGTCAGTTGCGTATAATATGGAGATACATGATTCATTTTGATTGGATGCGAGACATTTGGCATAGTAGCAATTTAGAAACAGTATATTTACTCCTGATACATTGTCATCATATAGGATGGCAATGCATAATTTCTCTCAAAGCTCGGCGTTACCTCAGTCATTCTTATAAGTATTTTATTATATCATTGTTTGTACGCGACTGGATAGACACAATCATTTTGTTATTACATTTTGTCAGTTTAATGAAACTGAAGGAACGATATTAGAACAAACATTAGGAAATGAAATCTACAGATGGACATTTCCTCGCTTCTGTTCCTGAAATGGGAAATAAATGGTAAAATCAAAATGGAAATTGTGTCATCTAAGATCATCAGTAACTTTAACATACTGACATTGAAAAATGCTTATTCACATCTCTCTACTGAGTGCTGGCTGAAATGTACATACATGAAGATAATGTTAAATTTTGAGATATTCAGCAGAAAAACAGCCTAACGTTGTGGTTTTTGAAGAAGTTCATATTTTATCTGGATGAACTATGACAATGCAGCAGAGTTAGAAGCATTTTGACCATTCAACATTTATCATCATCATCATCACTTGTCAAGATATTACGTAGTCAACGTCAGAACTGTACAGCTTCTTACCCATTCTGACAAGTATTATACTATTGTTTGTGAGGAACTCATACTCTTGTTCATTGAAATACATTTATGTCAAAAGTAAAAGAACATCCATTGCAAAGTAACCATGACCACAAAACATCATAAGCCCCATTTTTAACATTTCGAGGGTAAATCCATGAAATTATATTTCTCTGTGAGTTAAATGATCTGATTAGAAAAGTACTTCATGAAATGTGATAAATTCCAGCTATAAAATCAAATCCATTATAGACTTTCGCCAGTGTAGCAAAACATGTTCATTTCAAGTGAAAAATCCTGTTTTTCTCCAAATGAGAAATTCTCAATGAGAAAATTTGGATTTAGCTCATTTTGCAGTCAAACCCATCCTATATTTGTGTGTGCCAACCCTTTAGTGCAGTGCTCCCGTGGTGTTCCACCCTGTACTGACATCAAATCCTGCCTACCTTAATATCCAGGTTTTCAGGTTGTGCCTTTGCTTTGTGATTTTGCTTTGTACTGACTTAATTTGAGTATTGTGTTATGGATGAAGGTGTGTAGGTGAGAATTTATTGCATCAGTTTTTGTATTACCAAACAATCCCATTCATGTAACTTATGTAGAAGTATAAAATAATTCAGCAACTTGTGGACATGGTGTGAAGATTGGGATAGTGAATAACCCTGGCTGAAGTTACAGACTTTGAAACCTGTTTATAATGTAGGCAGTGCCCTCCACAGTCTTTGACAGGAATTAATTGCACATTAACAATCAGTTATGTTTTCTTTCCTTTCTTTTCTTTCATTTTTTAAAAAATCTTTTTATCATCATATCACATTCTGAACCTAACTAGAGATATCATTGACAAGACCGTAACAAAACCATACCCTTAATGCAAATTTTGTAAGAGACTTAAAAAAAGCTTTTTACTATTTTTAGCAATAGTTGTAAGGGCATTTGTACAAAAAATCCATGGCAGTCTTTCACACAGGCTGAAATATTCACCATAAAGAGCTTTTCGTTTAAAACAATATGCACAAAATTGATTGTACAGAAAATCATGAGTAAAATAATGATAATTTGAAAATTTGGAAATTGTCATAGAATTGCCACTGATTGTCACTTATCTCACCAAAGGGCACATCCTTACATTCTCTTCTGGGTGAGATCAAAACAAGGGTGAGATGTAACTGTTAATCTGTACAAGAGGGCTTATTACACATTGGTTCACAGGAATGAGAAAGAGATATCATTTATCAATATGCCACATTATTAGAGTAGAAGTCTTGTTTTGCAAAAAACAGATGGTTTTGGTTGAAAAAAAAACAAAACTGGAATTTTACAAAGGCTCCTTTGTGAGATGGTTGACAACACGTATATTGTTTTTGTCATTGATGTCTCACTTTCAATAATGGTCATCATTAAGAATGTATTTGAATTACTTGTTCACCAAATGATGATATAACATACCTAATGTGTATTATATATATGGTGCCTTTGTTCAATTGTTGCAGTGTCCAGTCACCACTTTCTGTTCCTGATTACTGATCATGATGTGTTTCAGTGTTTAGAGTTACTCAGAAAGCCAAAGATAGCATCAGTTGGCCATCAGATACTTGTAAACCTAGTTTGCATTTCTTTTGTATGAATGCATAGTCTGTGGTGGGTCCTCAGTATGATTGATAATTTATGGTTTACTGTACCCTTTGATGACAAGTCTTTGGTCCTGCAGTGCGAGAACTATGCATGAACTGATTTGGTCATTTTGAACAGTAAACGAAGGGCTACGCTACTTCTTTGCCTATCAGTTCCCAGCATAGAGTGATCTTGGCCCTTTCTGAACTTGTGCTATTTTTGAAATATTTTTTGTTAATAACACATTCTTGTTTCTTGCTCCTGAACTGAATTAAAAATGATAAGATTTCATTTGCTTGTTGGACAAAGGCCAGTACTGGTATTCATAAAATTCATGGTTGGAATTTCCAAGCATGAATTTTCATCATTTAAGAGAAACAGTAATTTTTTTTTTAGTTCACAGCTCTTTTTACTCTATGATATCTTAGAACTGCCACTGAGATTTGTATTCCTGAATTCAGTTAAGCAGGTTCTGCTGTTGATACAGTATCCTGATGTTGAAAATGTTACTATAACAGGAATTGCAGCGCCATAATTACCTGCTGAAACCTTTCTTTTATTGCGTATGAAGACATGTCATGATGATTGTTGATCTTTTGTGTCAGTTGATATATTGTATCAGTATGAGAATTTTCCCTATTGCTTACATAGTCAAATTGTGGACAAGCAGTATTTACTTGTTCAGTAGGTACTCAGCGTTGTCCATAGCTAGGCATAGCTAGTGACTTGACATGTACATGTATATCTGTTTGTGAACACATGTCTGCTCGTGTGTATATACATATTTTCTGATTTTTTGTTAAATTTGTTGCTCTTTTAAAGATTTTTTTTTCTGTCTTTAATCTTTTTTTTTTTTCCCCCATTCCAGTGATTATAGAGCTATTTCCTTGTTTCACACATTATCTGCTCCTCCTCTCTGTAGCTATTCATTCTGAGCGTTCCACTGTTGATGTAAATGGCATCTATGTGATTTTTATGATTGATTTTGGGGCAGTTCCATGTCTTTTGTTTATGTCTATGTCAGACGATTTTCTTTTTCTTCAATACACAGTTTTGTCATGGGGATAGATTTTATTTCTTCTTTCACACAGATTTGTCATGTATTTGCTTCATAAAACATAAATAATAATTTTGTTACAGCCTCTTCAAGACCACAGAAAACATTTGAGGCAGAAACTTTGTTGCTTTGTCAGTCCCTGTTGTCGGTGTTTTTTCTCTCAGGTTATACAGAAAAAGCCTTTAGGATCATAGTTATTTTTTAGCCAGATTCAAACTGAATTTTTGTCCTTTTTTTTCTGAATAGTGAGGCTTCGACCACAGCCTATCTGTTTGATAGTATAGTTTTCACAAGTTTTAGATAAAAGATTTACAAAACTTGAGTTGTGAATGACTGAATCATCAGACTGTTTGAGCCAGTGTAATTTTTATCTTATTCATTATCAAGTTTCTGCCAGTGTCAGCAAGAATGAAGATATTTCTATCCTGTCTTCAACCTTAGAACAATCCCACAGACCGACATTTTCTGTACACATTCATTCTCTGTTACATTTCATTTTAGCCCATTTGTCACATTCCTGAGTCACTCAGCATTCGTTCTCTCACTTTTACATCAATATCGATGTTAAACCTGTGCCTCTGTTGAACTCTATTCTTTCTATTGATTCTACACATTTTACAATTTTCTATATACACTTTTCGATGTGACCCTTATGTGACTAGAATCCTTTAGACTTTAGGAACTGATAGTGGCAACTAAAATTTTTGTTGATGTTGTGAAGTGAAAATTCAGAGGATTTTTGAAAACTTTATGTTTTTTTTGAGAGGGAGGGATTGAAATACTGAAAGCCCATTTAAAACAAATCTTCACATTTTATAATTTTTCACACAATTATAGTGATGGTGCCAATATTATTTGTGCAGCACAAACTGTGGAACATGTACTGACATCTAATGTTTTGTCCATGTTGAGACATGGACATTTTGGAAGATTGTAGAAAATTGTTCTTTTGTTCAGACTTTGCTTTAATGGTACAACAATGTCACTGTCATTTAGAGGCAATTCTTCATATTTTGTAATATTTCTAACGCTTTGTTCATGTTGAGGAAAGAAAATTTAGAAGATTGCTGATAACTATTTTTCTGTTTGACTGAAATGTCAAGGGATGTTTATGTCAAAATCTTGAAGAATTTTATTCATTGCTTTGTTTCTTTGTGCACATTTTCATTTATATTTGTGCTGTGTTTCAACATTCTTTCTATATCACCTTTGTTGTTTGATCACTGTATAAGGGTATACTTTTATTTTGATATGACATTTGTATCTTCATTCCTTGAAATAGAAAGGCACTACCTCCAGTGACTTCTTGTGGAGTGGTTGAGCTGTTGTTTTTGGATCCATTTCTCTGTTTGGGGTCAGTCCTTACTTGTGAATTTGCTCATTCAGATAAGTCCTCGCGAGCGGGCAGTTTTTGTTGAAGAGCTGCTCAAAGAAAAAAGAAGTTTGCTCCATTTTCCCCAGAAGCTGTACGACATTATTTGATCATAATGGGATCACACTCTCAAACATGATCGTACCAGTTTACTCTAGCATAAGTTCATAAAAGAGTTTACAGCTGATCAGTCAATATAAGACTCTTCATTCCATTCATATACGTTTTTAGATCACAGCTATCATGAAGTCGGTTTGCTCAGAGTTGAAAATCACATACCCCAAAAAAAAAAAAAAAATTATATTCTGCCCCTCATCAGTGGACTTGACATGAATGTTTACTGGTTTTTTTTTTTTTTTTTATTTGATTGTTATTGATCACATTTTTTAATTCTTCTTTTTCTTCTTTTTTTGATTTTTGATTTTTGTACAAAATGTTTAATTTCAGTGTTGTTCATTTTTATTGGGCATCTTTATGCTTCAGTTTTGATGGATCAATGTGATAAATTTATGTTAATTGGTAACATTGGCTCTAACACAGATTTTTTCATATATTTGCCAAATTATTTACTTATAGCATTTCAGTTACTTCACTTACTAGCTCAGTGCCGTTGGATGATAAATATACAGTGATCATCATTTACATTTACCTTGCACCACGTAAAATATATACATATTTTTACATATATACAAACATATTTACTCTTTCAGGTGGACATAATCATTATATTATTAAAGTGTATTAGTTGAAAGAAATTGTGAGAATACTGAAGGAATGAAATTAAACGTAATGTTAAGTGCTAATAAATATTCCAGCTGGACATATATTTGTCTCGGAATGTTAATAGATTAAAGTAGTTGCTGTTTCAGCTGAGGTCAAATATAGCTTAGGACTGAGACCTTTTTGTTTGTAATCGTAATGGCTATAATGATATGATAAAAATTGTTATAATAACAGTAACAACAGCAGTAGTATTGATTTTGTACAAATGTCTGAAAGTTTAGGATGCAATGTTTACCAACATCTAACTTACTACATTACAGATCCAAACAACAGTCTGAAGAACTCACTATGTTTAACAATTTAAAGCAATTTTTTTTTTTTTTATAGCTTTTTTGCCTATCATTGGGCAACAAAGAAAATAAGAATAGTGAATTTGTGAAGTACTAGATTCCAAGGTCTTTTACCAATGGACATATAACAATAAAAAATTGCTCAACTGACTATCAGATAAAAAAATCTACATCAAATGTCATACAGTCCTCATAAATAAACTCTCATGAGTAAAGCTGTTTTGAGTAGAAGACTGCAGAGAATCTGACAGGGATGTCAAATTTCATACCTTAATAGGATTTCCTACTTTTTGGCTGTCAGTAATTTCTCTGTTGGCCCCAAATCTGGTATTATTTGCTGTTACCATGCTTCAGTGTTACATGTCGCTAAAGAATATTCCAGTGAGCGGTAACTTTTCCTGTTTTTTCATGTAGACAGATTGACATCCCTGAAATTGATCTTCTGTTACAGCCAAGATCTTTCATGCTCTAGTTTCACTTTGTTCCTACTGAAACCAATGGATCTAATGAAGAATCACATAACTATGCTTCATTTGTTTCTGCGTATCCAAATTTTATTTTGTACGCTTTCTTATGGAACGTTTAGTTTGTCACACATCTTGTTCCTTATGAAATTATTTAAAAGATGAGATGATTAGTATCTCTAGCTTTTAAGTGATGTATCATATGAGACGCGACACGATGAAATTAGGGGCTCGTCAGTTTTTTGAGCATATGGAGTTATTGGTATCACTGTGAAGATTATTGATTTCCCTTTCAGCGTGTGAAAAAAGTATTGATCTACCTTAAGTAGAAGTTGAAATGTTGGCAATTAAAGACGATGGGGATAACCGGTTGATGCTGCTGAATTTACTGAGAAAATGGCCGATCACTTTTGTAAATCCTTCTTTATCTTTGTTAGGCCATGCCACTTAATTACAATTTTTGGGCCTTTACTCGCTCCATTTCAGTCAGTTGAACTCTGAAAGGCATTTTTAGATTGATATAGAAGGTTTTGGTGAAGAAAAAAAAAATACATCAAAAATTCATTCACTGTTGAAAACATGTGATTTCTCCAGTCGGCTCAGATTTCATTGTGTTGCATCTTATATTTGTGTCTGTTTCGTAATGCTGGTAAAACTTAAACTAATGATTTCCTTCAGGTAGATTGTGTCTGTAATGCTTTCTCACTTGGTTTTGTTTTACTCTAAAGCCAGATATATGAGGGAGAAGCTTGATCTTGTTTTTCTGTGGCATAATCTGACGTTCTTTTTCTTCATCTATAATCCTGACTATTATTAAAGATCAATTTTTGATGATCATTTGCTGTAAGTAGTTTTTCAACCACTACGCACTTGGCACTGAACAAACATGGCAAAGACACATCATGTTTGATCACAGCTCGCATGTTTCTATGCAAAACTTTACCCACCAGGCAAAAACTGAACTTATATAGGAAAAACTGATAAATTTATCAGCTGTATAAATGTTGAAAGGCATTTTACCTCCCTTGGAATACTAAACCAGACAAAATGCGTTATATCCTGTATTGAATATGCTTAGGGTTTTTAAAGGGTCTATCATCAGAGGAGTACATTATGTATTTTGATTTTCTTTTATCTAACTAATGCCATACAGTTTCCTTTGGTGTGCATGTGGACACTAAAATAAAGGTAATACTGAACCCTGTATTGAATATGCTTGAGGTCTTTACTTGGTCGCATCAGAATGGTTTTTCTATACTTTTTTTCGTTATCTAACTGTTGTCATTCAGTTTGCTTCATATTTTCTCTTTCTCACACGGGCTATGTATTTTTTCTTTTATCATCTATCATGGAATTTATTGGGACACTTAAGCCAATCCAAACCAGGGCCACAAATTCTTTATTGATTGTACCAGGTGCCTGTACAAGATCACACTCATGAAAGAGGTGTCTTTTTTTGCCTTAATTTTCCTTTATCTGATTACTATTATGCAGTTTGTTTTGTTATTTTGTCCTTTTCATTACGGGAACATTGTTCTTTCTCTCATATTCTGTTCTGTCTTTTGTCAAGCCACTGAGTAATATTGACAGATTATGTGTGAGAATGTATTGGTGAAGTGACGGGTATATCTGATAAGTGAATTACATTTTGGTCATGATAAGCTCATTTCACCATCATAAGTTCAGAACATGAATATTTATGGAATGACTTACTCACTTCTCTAAACAATTATACCCCAACATTGTAGCTCTCCATGTAGGAAGAATGTAAATGTGATATACCTCATTCTATTTCCATCAGCATAATCATTGCCGGCTGGCAATACCAGATCCAGGGTTGTAACTGTTTTTTGTGTAAGTTTTGTGCACATAAGTACTCCATCCATTCTGCATTCACATCTCCTGTATAAAAGGTGGTTAAGTCACTCTGGTAGATAATGTATTTACAGTTAAGGTATCTAAATATCTCAATATCATTTGAGCAGTTTTTTTAAATAGTGCTTTTTCATGTATGTATGTAAGTGAAAGTTGTTTTATTTTGAAATGTGGGATAAAAAGCAGAAAAATGTTTAAATAGATTTCAGAGTCCTATATCCCAAATCTGTTACTTACTTGTATTTTGCAAAATATGATACAGTGTATAACACATTTAAAGTAATTATTTGATTGGTATGATAGACACTGTGTAAATCTTTCAGTATGAGTTTTGAGAGGAGGCAACTGTTCTATAAGTCAGAAAATGGATGAAAAAAACTTGTCTGATATATGTTAGAGAATTTTTCAGTAATGTGAAGTGAAAACAATGGCAATTATGATTTGTCTTTAGTTGACTGTTCAGAACATTATTCTTGCTAAAACCACATATGCCCACATATGCCATTGTTACAGTGATGTGCAGAAACTAAGGGAAAAAAAAAAAAAATAACACAAAAGAAATCTAATTCTGGTGCTATTTTCAGTAATAGCAAAAAAAATGTGATGCAAATTCTAAGTGTTTGAATGTACTGCTGGATGCATATGGAAAGATGCAAAAGCTGAGATAAAAGTTGGACTTTAAGCTAACATTTTATGCCCATTTCACAGAAACCAGAAGTTACATTAATTTTTTCTGTAAACTCTTTTTTTTTTTTTTCCTATCCTTTCTTTGGCACAAAGTAGTTCCAGCATTGTATAAATTCCTGACAATTGTCTGTCTCTTTGCTCTCTGTTTTTGCATTTCAGTATTTGGGGGCTTATTATTTGAGGAAAGGGAAAGACTTATATTACAACATGGTGCGCATTATTTTACACTGACTATTGCAGCCAAATGGTTAAAATAGACTCAGTGATCTATTGCAACCAAATTATGATTTATACCTGATCATATTGTGTTGCTTGATTAGATTTGGGACATTGGATTGGATAGTGTAGATTCTAGATCTAGATTTCAGACAGCAGAAAGTAGAAGTTCCACACCAAGCTAGTTGGCTTCAGGAGGGTTATGATAAAGGATAAGATTCAGGGTGAGGGTAATACTAAATATGAGGTGAGCTTATACAGCTTATTCAAGTTCCTTGAATATTTAGGATCTGGTTGCAATATTAATTAAGACTACCTGATGGCAAGAGACCATTGAGACTACTTTGACCACCTGGTAGTAAGAGACTTATTCTAGTATTATACCCAGGATTTCCTGGAATCTGTTCTGAGATTGCATGGTTGCTTGTTTCAGTCTTTTGACAACGACAATTATTTATGACATCTGAGAGAAATACAGATTTGTTGCATATTCTACTGGTTCTATGGTATCTGTTCTAACAGGGTCCTGTTGCTTGTTCAGTCTTTTCCTTTTTGCCATGTTCTGTGATTATTTGGAGAAAAGAAATGGAAATACAATACGCTTTGTTAATATTAAATAATCAAACTGACTTCATATTTTCTATTTCATCAGTTTGCCATTCCGCGTCTTTGATTTATTAGTGCCAAGGGGGAAATAAAAAACAAACAATTGTGATCAATGTTGTACAACTTGTTATTGACGAGTTAATTTTGCTTTAAATGAAACGGACAGCATAGGAGAGGAGATACTTATTATATGCTTGAAGTGTTTAGTCTTTGGTATATCAGAACTGTCTTTTTACTCTTCCTAGATTCAGCCTAGTTAAGATATGTCGATAATCATTTGTTGTAGCATCGTAGACCTTCTACAGTCAGGTAATATGTCATTTTCCTTTTTAAGGTTTTGAAATTATGTTATCAGCTTTAATCAGTGCCTCAAATGGAACGTAATTTTACTGTCGGTATTTTTTTCATTTATTTAACGCCACTTGAAAAAAAGAAATAATTCTTCTAAGTCAAAACCCACTTTGTTCTGAATCATAGTTTGGACTGAAAAACACTTTTTTAGCCATTTTTTTCAAAACTGTGAGAATCAGTTATGTGCAGCCACTGTGTGGTAGGCACTGAGCAAATGAAACAACACAGCATATATTTGTTGCCATTCCAAATCTTTGATTTCGTAGTGCCAAAGGGAAAATGTAAACAAAACAATGTGATCAATGTTATCAAAGTTGAGAAATTTGCAGACCTACATTATATCTGCCAAACGAGAGAATCACTTTTGTACAAAAAAAAAAACTTACTTTTTTATTTCTCCAGTTACATTCATAAATTTGTGCACTCTTTTTATTTCAATGTAAGTCAAGTTTTACAGATTTTCTATGCTCTTTTGTTTTATAAATGTGTATGGTTGTTGTTTTTTGAGAGCATTTGTGAATTTAAGTGTGGGCCCTGCCAGTGGCCAAAACATGATTGTGTCGACTAACGAGAGAAGATTGTATTTATTGTCGTAATTCATTTGTTCTTGCTGTTGTTTTTTTTTTTTTTTATATCCAACAGCAGCATTGTACTTTCATTATAGAAACCCGTCATTTTTTTTTTCATGGAACTTTGTAAAGTGTGCATGCTGCTGCTGTTGTTTTGCTACCTTTTTTTTTCGTTTCCTTAGAACAGCATTGTCTCTATTCTCATAACAGAAATCATAATTTTTTTTTCATGGAACTTGCAGTTTGTTTGCTGTTGTTGTTATTGTCAGGTATTACTGTGGTCAGATTTCCATTGAGTTTGCTGTTAACTCTCAGTAGAAATCAATCGTCTTCAGCTATGGAAGATTATTTTAAATTAGGTAAACCCAAGAGAGAAGATGGTTGAGGTGAAAAAAAAATGTGTTTTGGAGATTGACAGATATCTAGATATGTTCTGCATGGCCAGTAACCTTATCGAAATTCTACAACGAAATGTTTCATGGATGGTTATATGACCAAAAAACTGTCATTAACACACTGACTTTGTTATACATATTCATGGCAAGATGGACTGGTTTTGGCAAATTATGAATATCCAGATATGTCCACGGTCAAAGAAATAAACCAATGTGTGGACTTGATCGATCATTCAGTTGCGGGATAGACTTCATATCACTTCATTCTGGGAGAAGACAGTGGAGATAAAATTGTAAGTTGAGATCGACAGATATTGTTGCAAAAATCTCTATAAATGCATTTACATCATATGTATGTCAAAATTTGGCTTTATCAGGTGTTAGCAGCAACACAGATTTCAAACAGTGTATTAGACAATGTATCACTCTCTTTAGAAATGGAATCTTTGGTTTAATTCCTGCCTCCTATACAAAAAGATATATATTCATGTGTAATTATGATATTAATAAGCTGTTGAACATTACTCACATTAAAGCTAACATCAGCTTTTACATGTGTTCATTACGAATATATGCCATGAATATGATATGTAAAAATGTAGAACTTCATAGTACAACTGCACATCTGAAGTGTTCTCTGGTTCTGTTTAGGTAAATTTAAAGATATTTTCAGAATGTGTAACATTTTCTTTAAATTAACAAAGTGTTAGCATATTTCATTAGTTTGGTTACATAAAAGGGTCTTCAAATAATACGATAAATTTATTAATGTATACTCCAAGCAAATGATGCTTTTTTTTTTCTTGCATTTTTTTTTCTAATACAAACCACAAGTAAAGTTTTTCTATGAAAAGATAATGTTCACATGTCATGTTAAAAATGTGAAGACTTTAGAATTGCGTGGCTATTAGTCAGTTTCAAGTATATGACTGCCTTGTTTAATTTAAAAAATGTTCTTCCATAGTCTAAACCATATAGATCTAGCATCATTAACATGGCTTAATGTTTAACATTTCATATCAAAGGTGTAAGTAATTTTCCAACATTCAGGCTGCTGTGAGGTCTGCAATTTAAAATATTAATTTATTTTCAATATTGTTTTATTTACTACATATATTATATTAAGCCTGTTTAGAGTTACATTGCCTGTTACTTTTATTCTATAAACCCTATATGTTTATGAATGCTCAAGTGTATTTGTGCAAGTAAATTGTATCAATAAATGTATGTTAAAACATCACTGTCTTTGCTGTTTTTGCTTCAATAGACATTTTTTTAGTGTGAAAATAAATCAAGAAGTTTGAAAGCTCTCCTCCTTTTGCTCAAAATACCAGGTCTGTAGATATATTAAGTTAAGCTTCTCTCTTATCATCAGCAGCCATGTCTCTCCCTTCCTCTCTCTGTTTGAGTGATTGTTGGGAATTTGAGATCTGTTTGCTGAATTTATGTTCTATCATCTACTTGCTGAATTTATGTGTTCTTGTTAAATGCCTGCCCCGGAATATTATTCGCGGGTTCAGGACTTGGTCTTTCAACCTCCTGGATGGAGGTTATCTCGACCTGAATTTATGTGTTGTCATCTACTTGCTGAATTTATCTGCTGTCATCTACTTGCTGAATTTATGTGTTGTCATCTACTTGCTGAATTTACCTGTTGTCATCTACTTGCTGAATTTATGTGTTGTCATCTACTTGCTGAATTTATCTGTTCTCATCTACTTGCTGAATTTATGTATTGTCATCCACTGATTCATGCTTGAACAAGGGACTTTTCAAGCTTATTATTCAGATTCAGTTTGTTCAAATTAGAGAAAAAAAAAAGGGGGGGGGGGGGAACTGCTCTGTGACCGCTCATAAATTATGCAAAAACAGGATGGTGGTTGCCCAATTACTTTTTTCAAGCCTCCTCAGATACTTTTTCAATGGAAGTGTCTATTTATGCGATTGGGTCTATCTTGAACACTTGTAACCAGCTCGTCGGACCTATGTATTAGTGTTAAGGTGGACTTGCGCTGGTTGAGGGTCCTAGCAGGTTAAGCTAGCAAAGGTTGGTCTAATTCATTTTAATCATTAGGAAAGGATTTCCTTTCTTTGCCAACACGTGGGACAGCGCTCGGGATTTTTCCGTTATCGTGAATAAAGTACTGAGACTATTCGTGTAAATAAACTCACCCTTTTTCAATTCATGATATCACGTATGAAGAAATCACATTCCTGTTGTTACAAATTTTAAATCCTGTCAACCAAGAGAGAGACAGGCAGAGAGAGACAAAAGCTTGGTTTAATAACTTGATGTAGTGCTTTCATTTGTCCACAGTTGGAGCAAGGGAGCATATCGTTGGTGGCATGATGAAATCTACCCTATGCCGAAATCAGACCTTTATTTCAAAGGTATATCAGACTGAAACTAAACACTTTTTAGATGCTGCTCTTGACGCAAGTGTTGGGACTGTAAAAGAAGGTTTCCTTAAACGGCTGATTTCATCATAATGTACAATCAAAGACAAAGGAATACAGAATGAACAGAGGGGTATCTCTAATTTGCTAAAGAGCATAACAATTTATTGATGGAGAAAATACATGCCAAGATCAAAAGGGTTAATTCTGTTAGAAGGAAAACCATTGGTATTCGTGTAAATAACAAAGGTACAAAGGAATGCACTACGTGGTACATGGTTCCTCAAAACAGTCTAAAACATGCAGGTGTCATATACATGTACATTGGGTGTGAGAAAAACAAATTAAGAAAAATAAGACTGTGTACCAGTTCAATATAAAAGACAAGGATGTGAAATTCTTTCTTTTTCCACCAGGGATAGTTCTGTACCGGTACTGTAATTAGTCTAATTATCCTCAGTGCAAGTGATACTGCTCTCAATAACTATCAAATATTGTACCATAACACAGGAATGCTATCATTTATGACACATAATCTAACAACAGAACAATAAAACAAATATCCTGCAAATTTCTTTTTTGAATCCTTAATACTATACCAGTATACTATATTAAATTTAAAAAAAAAAAAAGAACTACAGGCATAAAAAAAGAAAAGATTAAACTATGCATACTTTATTCACTAGTATATCTGTAGACCTACAATGAATGCTAAAATTAGTGTCAATCTAATAACAAAGCAATAATAGCAGATAATTGTACCAAAAACAAAACTAAAACAGTCCAAAATGGACATGTTTTATTTGAACTTTTTTATACTGATGCAGATACAGTGGATATATGAGACAAAAAAAAAAAAGAAAAGAGAAGTTTCGCTACAGCAACTACGGAGCTAAAGTTAGATCTACTGTAAAGCAACACTCCAGCACAAGCAGCCTTGCAAATCACAGGCCTACACATCTAAGTGGAAAAAGAATCTACTTTCTACAGAATGTACAAAAAAAAAGAGAAATAAGCAGTTATTGATGTCATTGCCAAATTTTGATTACTTTACTTTCCTGTAACTGTTTTTTAAAGATCACTTCAAATCACATGAATACTAAAGCTGCTACGGGATGACTTTCACTATTTCAAATAGGAAGGGATCTTTAGATAAGTGAGATGCGACACAATGGAATCAGGCTCTCATCAAATTTTATGCATATGGGATTAATGGTATCACTGTGAAGATTATTCATTTCCCTATACGTGCATGAAAAAAATTTTGTTCTGCTCTAAGTAGAAGTCAAGATATTGGCGATTATAGAAGATGGGGGTGAACTGTTACTGCAGCTGAATTTTGTTTTGTTAATCACTTTTGATAATCCTTATTAATCCTTATTAGGCCATGCTACTAACACAATCTATTTCAGCAACTCTAACTCTGAAATGCATTGTAAGGCTGATATAGAAAGATTCTGTAAAGAAAAAAATTGTGTTAAAAATTCATTCACTATTGAAAAACACATAATTTCTCTGGTCCCCTCAGTTTGAGGAACGCCTGATTTCATTGTGTCATGTCTCAAATGTGCTCTTTACATGGAAAATGAGGTCTTGAATGCATGTCAGACAAAGTTAAAAATGTCCTGGCAAGCTTTTGTTTCTTTTCTTTCATCTTGGTTTTCCTCCACCATCAACCCCAGTCAATTTAATAAATACTTAAAAAAAAAAAAAAAATCCCAAGACATTAAAAAAAAAAATTGTACGCTGAATTTGTTTTTTTTCAGGTTCTTGTTTTTTGGCTCTATAGTATGCTTAAGATATGATAACAGGATATTTGTCAATCACAAAAAGTTTCCCCAGCACTAAACAACTGATGTCTTTAATGACAAAAGATAAGATAAATTTTATGCTGCAGTTCAGCCACAAATACAACTTAAGAATTTTAAAGATTTCAGGAGTACAAAAAAACCTTTTATTTAACAAATTCATGTTCACGTTTATATAAAGGATACGAATTTAAATAAGTTTATCAATTTTGTGATAGACAATAAAGCAGCGGATCTCCACAGCAAGGAAAAGCTTTCTTAAAGTCAGAGAACTCAATGATCTGTTAAATACTGATTAACAAACCCCAATAAGTTCTCAACCCACTGTCTCAATCATTTAACACTGTTATTTTTCTGAAATTCAAGTAGACGATTTTTGACATTGTATGCTCAAACTCTGTAAAGAAACAAAATCAAATAATGACATCTTTTTAAAGCTAAATATAAAAGTAAGAGAAAAAAAAAAAAGTCAGGAAAAACAAAAACTGACATGCTAACTGAATTGCTTTCAAATGAAAATGAATCAAATTGGTAAAATAAAAAAACATATAAATAAATAACTAAAAAAAAAACCAAAAAAAAAACAGTGTATATATATATATTAATTCAAATTGACCTATATAACAAATGAATGAAATGAACACAGTAAATCACAGTAAAAAGGATATGAACTAGTCTGGCAAGAGCTCTTGTATATTTCTTTTAATTTCAATTCACTGTAAATTTCTAACTAATATGCCCACAGTACATACATTTTGGGGGTCCAAAATAGACACATATATACATACATTAACATACATTCCCTGTCTGTATAACTCATTTCCTGCTCAAAAAATACCTGTACTGTACTCACTCTAACACAATTCAATCAAAACCTGAGTCACTGGTCTAAAACGCACCACAAAAAGCTATCTCAACACACGTACATCAACATCTATATCACTGTCTACACTTTTGCAGACATTTAACAACAGCTGGAGTGACAGATCTTTCCAGAAAACATCAAGACTAACATAATTATATAGTGCTTTCATAGACTAACATAGAGGGTGTGCTATGTTAAGAGAGATTGCCATTCCTGCACTGGTCTGGCCAGGGGTACCAGAGGCTATACCAGATCCATAGTTTTCTAAGACTGAAGGATCCCTACTACTGGGTAATAAGAAAAAGATCCCTTAAAAAAAAAATTTGACAAAAATTCATTTCAGTATAAAAAAAGTTGCTATCTCTATAGGATTTCTAGAGTATTTATTTACATTACCTGGAAGTCATTTCTCTTCCAAAAATTATCTTGAATGTAAAATTGTTGAGCAAATATTTCCAAAACTCAAATTTCGTGCTGTATTCTGCAAAAGGGGCAAGTCCAACAATACAATTTCAAAAACATTTTAAAAAAAGCAAACAAACAGAGACATGTATTCCACTCTTGTGAGATCCACAATTTGACTCCTATAAACATAATGCTACATACAGATCTAGTAAGCTAAAGTGAACTATACAGTCGAATGAAAGTATTCAAAACCATGGATATGAAAAATCAAAATAAGCATATGCAAAGGATTACACAACATGCCTACAGCATCAATCTAAAACTAAAAGCTAAGTCAAAGTAATCAACACAGCCAACATAGGTATCAACAACTAGAGATGATAGACTCAGTGCTAGCATAATTTTAAATACATCATTCTAATATGACCTGGTTACAAAAGCAATACATCTCTATATGGCAAGCAATTGTCCATCTTCAGCTTCTATGCTAATTATTTTGACAACAGAAAGGAAAAAGTCTCATATTATGTCAGTAAATTGATTTTTATTTACCAGTTTATCACATGTAGAGCTGTCATAATCCAAAGAATGGTTTCATTGATATCTACCATTAAGCAACAAGTCACATTTGAACCAGAATCTTACACTCTGGTCTGCATTTTAGTTTCGCAGAAAAAAAAACCAAAAGGAAACAATTTCTGCTGTCCATATTCACTACTAAAAGTAATTTGGATCTGAATTTCTATGTGTCTGCTCCTTTATGAAAATCACATCAAGGGATTTAAGTCTGGGGTGTAATCTGGCCATCAACAGGCCTTATAAAAATCTGATATGCATAATTGCTGTGTTTGACTGTTTCAACACCAACTCTTGAATTGAGATTATCCCTCAGTAATATCGACATTGGTGTGTGTGTGTGTATGTGTGTGTGAGATCACTGTTACAATCTAAGGGCTGAGCTGGAAGGCTGTAACTTAGCCACTCACTCATAGAATCAAAAAAGTAACAAACTGATGAAAAAATGGGATTATACAGAGAAACTGAAAAAGAAAACACTTCAGAGAGAGACATGATGACATCACAATCTGGACATGATGAGCAGTTTCTCACTTAAGGCCACATATACCATAGATTCTTTTTCCAGTGAAAGATTTAATTCAGGTTCCACAGTAGTTTAAGTTTCATGTCTCAAAGAATTAATTTGAGCATTATCTGGTATGTGTTTTTATGAGTAATGGAGCTATTCATTAAAATGTTGATCACTGTGGCCATATTTAACAAACACTGAAACTTTCTGATTGACCACTTCACTGGTACCAGCAGTACAACGAATGTCTATGGTCACCTTACCACCAACTGCCCCTTCTTCCCTTCTGATCCAATGTTCTGACCACTGACCAGTGTTTTGCATCTAAAAGCAGAACATTTTGATAGACGACACAAACTAAAGCAATTGAGGCCAAATCAGGCATATCATCTGTTTGTTTAAGTAACAATTCGTAACACTGAATAATAGCTGACAATTCTTTTGGCCTGTAGAACTTAATGTGGAATTGAATGCTGGCAGAAAGTAATAGTTGACAGATTGACAGAGCTAGACCTCGTTGCTGATGCTTAGCTCAGGACTGCAAAACTGACATAGCAGTGAAGCTATTGATATAACAATTGAGATGTGTCATGATGAAACCAGGCCCATGTCAAATTGAACCGACCGGAGAAATTATGTGTTTTTCAACAGTGAATAAAGTTTTAATGTATTTTTTTTTCTTCACCAAACCCTTCTATATCAATCTAAAAATGCGTTTCAGAGTTCAACTGACTGAAATAGAGCGAGTAAAGGCCCAAAAATTGTAAT
>JBCAUA010833086.1:0-14074 GCA_038406235.1 Peronia verruculata
ATCTATCTATCTATCTATCTATCTATCTATCTATCTATCTATCTATCTATCTATCTATCTATCTATCTATCTGTCTCGTGAATGAATGCTAAAAATAGTATGGACCGTTAAGTCCGGAGAGTCCCTGTTCGTGGTGACAAAAATAATAGTAGTTCACGCGGACCCTGTCTGTCTTGCCGGGTGTTCCTGAAGTGTTCCTGGCCCATAGTCATTGTTTGCACGAGGACCGCTATGATTCACGCGCACCCTGTGAGGGAAGCCGACACTTCTAAAGCTCCGCCAATGTCCTGATTTCATTTCATTGATGAGTGAACTTCGACCATCTGCAGCTCGCTCTCGGTTTTCCTTCTTCTTTGCCCAGTGAAACTGCCAGGCTGTTTTCCGGATTGGATGATCACAGATTAACTCTTTGAGTATGACCAGGAAGTTGTCATCTGTCTAATTCGTCTTCGAAATGTGTTAGCTGTGTTAAATGTGAATGGTGCAGGATGAGCTGTTCCAGCTGAAACAGGGAATTACAGTGCACTAATGTGATCCAATACGTTCATAGCAGTGTTTACGACTCGAAGAGTTAATTTTATCTACTGTTGTGATGTTGTGTCCGACTATCTATTTTTTTTTTTTTTTTGAAAATGCACTATAATTGGCTAATTAGAGGCACTTTTTTCCCCCCTCTTCGCGATTCCCATCGTGTTTCGTAAGAATGGGCCTGTTCGGCACGTTATATGTTCAAAGACAGCTTCGAAAATAGCGGGTTCATTAGACTGTAATGGTGAAGAAATGAAAGCTGACAAGTTAAGATTTTTATAATTAAAACAGCGGGTTTTTTGGGCCATTTGTTATACATACATCAAAGATTAAGTAGCGCTGAAAAATAATAATATCAGAGATTTGTTTTCATAGCAGCTGATGAATTTTTAATTTTTTTTTTTTTCCGAGTTTGTGTGTGTGTGTTTTTTTTTTTTTTTGACAAAAAGCAGTTTTGCTAATCGGCGGTAAATTGTTGGAGTTAAGATTGCTCTGCTGTGCTTATTTGTTTTGTGTAGTTTTTACTGTTATTCTTATGTCTGTGACGGGTGTAATTAGTGGTTCTTTGTCCCGATTTTTGCTTTTTTGCTTGTTTGCTTTGCAAGTTTACCTGTAGAGGTTGAATGTGGGATTTTCCATGTCGCGTACGCAAGGTTTTTCCCCTCCACATCTCAGCAAGTTTTACATTGTGACTGACTGTAAACTGGTTATCTGACAGATCCAATGGCTATTAACAGTGATGTCAATTGCGGAGTTTAAGGATGTGTTTGACGCATTGTACGGACTGAGCGGTATCAAAATTGCCTATAACAGGTTTTCTACTATTTCCTGTGGTCCTGTGAAAATTGGCGTAAACCTTTTATTTGACCACACATTTAGTCTCAGATAGTCTGAACATAAACGTCTCTGTTTCAAACGTAGTGAAAAGCTATTTTAATAATATCACCTGTCATGTTATGTCCGTGACAAGTTTTTAAGCAGCATAACTATATTTTAAAAAAACAACAGACAAAGAAACAAACAAAAAACAAAACAAAAACGATTGAGCTGTCTTTCTCTGTTCAAGAAGATACCCTAGGATGAGGAATTAATTCTGGACGAAGACATAGTTTTTCAAGGCTTCTGTCTCAAATTTGAACATTACTTTGTTTTCCTGAAACAGAACATCGCCATGTAAAACCTTACCGTCGTTGTCATAGCTGAAACTATTGAAATCTGCAGGTTGTCTTTGTACTGTCCCTAGCTTTGATTTGGTTTAATGTCCAACAAAGATTGTGCAGCGATTATATACCCGTGTTGTCCTTACAATTTCTGAAGTTTTGTCTAAGATCTGACATGTTTCTTTTCATCCATCCTGTAATATTTCATGTGTTTTCTTATCTGCGTTGACATGTTGTGTCCTAGCTAGTGGGATGTTTGCTTTTTAAACGATGTCATAATTAGCCCATTGACAAAGTGTGTTTCTAAAATAGATGACACGATACAGGGATCGTGGTTTTATTGCGTTTTGATACTGAGTAAGGCTACTTGCCTTCATGTGTGTGATAGTTGACTAAAATTCATTTATTTTCCAAAAGTAGGTAGTGCAGGAGTTGTATTGACATAGAAATGCTGTGTTTTGTGACAAAGATATATGTACAATCGGCACCTTGGGCCTGTGTAAGCCAGACTGAAGATGTGTAGATGAGCACTTAATACTGTTACGTACGTGCACAGACTGTGAATACGAACGGTTAGACTGAACACGATCACGCTGACAATGTTTCTAACGTGGATTCCCTCTGTTTTCTTCTTTTTCATTGTCATCATAGACCAAGCCCTGGCCTCCCCTGATACGTGAGTATTGCTTTGGTTATTTGTTACTCATATTTCTATCCCCCATCTTTTTTTCTTATCCTTCCACCCTCTTCCACTTTCTCTCTATCCTTTCTCTGTCTCTCTTTCTTTCTCTTCCTTATATCTCACTAACTCAATCACTCCGTCATTATGTCATTCATTTACTCACTCGAAGAACCCACTCACTCTTTCATTTACTCATTCGCTGCTTTATTCACTCATGTGTTTATTTCGCTCTGCCACTCAATTATTCCCTCACTGTGCCACTCATCCACATTCCATCACTCCCTTGCATACTTTTGCACTCCCATATATCGTCACACACTCGTTTACTTGCACGTGCATTTTATATTTGTTCTCATCTGTTTTCCTTTTTTCATCCATTCATTCCGTCATTCATCGTATCGTCCATCCATGCATGTGTCCAGCCATCTATCTATCCTACCACCCACCCACCCGTCCATCCATCCATCCATCCATCCATCCATCCATCCATAAATCCATCCATCCGTCCACTCATCCATCTATCCATCCACATACTACCTACCCATCCATCCATCCATCCATCTAACCATCCCACCCACCCACCACATTTGAATTTCAAGAATCCACTTCCAGCCATACTGTAATGTTTAAGAACGTGTCCATAAATGCTGCCATGTTTAAGAATCCATTACCCACTCACACTGTTGTGCTTTAAAATCCATTAAACTCATACTTACCAGTTCGCACATTATCTCAGCATAACTCAGTCTTTCTCCCAGGGAAGAGATCGGATTACATGATGCTTAGATATATATTTTTTCAATTAAAAATCAGAGACAAGAAATATTTTCCCCAGGACCCTCATAAATGGGTGCATGTGTCAGTGTTGGCCGTCTTCCTAGGCCGAGAGATTATGATCTGCACTTGAAAAACGGTCTCAAAGCTTTCAGAAAAAACGCTTCAATTGGCAACAGCAATGAAGTTTGTCAGGTGGGTTCAACGGAGCGCCAACTTAGTTGAACTGATGTGATACGGTGACGTGGGAAGAACTGAAGTGTCGAGTTTTGAAGTTAACCCTAGAAAAGCCAATGGGAAGATAATTTGCTAGAGGATAGGACTCATCCAATAGGATTTGCATAGGAATGGGAGATCGCAGTTATCAGGCCTAGTATCTTCTCTTTGCTAGACACAAGACGTGTTGAACAAGCAGTGTAAAGAAGAAAAAAATCGGATCACTTCTTGTCATTCGAAAGACTTCTTCTGCTTCTTCTTCTTTCATCTCCTGCTTGTACCTGGTGGATGTCACGGGGAGATACAGTCGTCGGCGGCAAAGCTAGTGGCCTAGAAAACGGACATCCCATGGTGTCTGAAGGTGTCGAACCAACGACGTCTAGGCCTACCCCTGGCTCTCCAGCCAGAGTGTCTGGTGCTATATTCGAAAGACTGATCACCAAAGAAAATATCGATAGAATTATAACACCTATAAGAAAACAGTTTCTTTATAGCATATTTTAAAAAAAAAAGAATTTAATGACGCTTGTACATGGCCCAGAAGTGTTGGCTGCGGTTGTTCAAGATCTCCTTTGGCTGGCAAAGGGAAGTTATAGGACTGGTCCCAACGATCTCCCATTACATTTCCAAATAAAATCAGTACGTTTTATTAGTAACACAATTTTTTCTCAAAACGGACGAGAATACTACATTCTAGGGTCTTCAAATTCTTATTTGTTCTGGAAACGTCCATTTCCTTCTGCGTTTACTGCAAAGTGGATCAACGTTGCAATATACCTTGTTGTTATCTGTGGTTTCTGTTGGTTGTGCCATTTTTAGAAGATGAGTAAAGATGGGCCTGAAAATGAAGTTAATCGTTTTACCTCGAAGGCGACGATAACACTTTAAAATATATATATATATGATTGCATCATACTGAAAGAGTAATTCAGACATGAAATTCTCACGGAATCTCTGACCTATTTGCCCTCGTGACATCGCTGACTAATTTGATCCCTAAACTTCTCCTAGAGTCCTGAGGGAGCCGCTGTGGGGACTTCCAGGCTGGGTTTTTCCTCTTCAGCCCACAATGGTGCGCCAAGGGCTTCTAGGGTTAAAAATCTTCAGGGAGATAAACCTTGACGAGGGCATGTATCTTTTCCTCTAATTGACTTGGTTAGCGGGGGCTACACTCATGTGGCAGAGGGACAGAAACAGTTTACATGATTTATTACGCACACCCTGCCTGGTAAGCAAGGCAATAGATGTCGGGCTCTCCGTTTTAGTGCAAACAAATTGCCCAGACAGGGATAAGCCAGAGGCTTTCAAAACATAATGAGCTGTACAACTGAAGAGAAAACAAGCGATGTGGGACCGTATTAACGACAGCAAGGTTTTTTATCCTCATTAGCAGAATCACCTTTGTACATTACCTTGGTCTGGGTTCGGCAAATAAACCGCTTATCGGGGAGGAGATGGGTGGGAGGGGTTTGTACGAGCATAGGCAAGACTCATCTTAGAATAGCCATGACACATGACATAGTTGTACAGCTCACAACGTGCAAACAGCTGTTTTATATTTAGTGCTTGAGAATGAAATGTGTATAGTTAGAGCCGACACAAGATATCAATCACTTGTTATGTCGTATTGTTTAAATTACTGCCCGTTTGTGTCTTCTGTCATGGAACAATGCTGTCGTTTACATTCGACAGCGTATTTACGAAAATGTTAATCTATTTTGTTGACTCGAAATTGTTAGGGGGGGGGGGGGAAATGAAAGGAGAAAAAGATTAAAGAAACGAGGTATTAACGTTTCTGGCAGTTCATTTGCCAAATTATAATTACCTCTGCACTTCGGAGAATGTTGTCTGTGCGCAGGTTTGATTTCTAAACATCTGTCTCACGATGTTATTTTGACAAGTGGCCGCCATTTTGTGCGTAGATCTGTTATCAAACAATGCCAGTCCAGTGCTCGCCGTGCGCAAGAGTACGCTAGGAATAGCGTGAGTACGTCAGGAATTAACTGCTGTGCGTTTAGGGTGAGCAAATAACGGCAAATGTCAAGAAAACGGCTGCAGGCAAACGCTGGTGATGACATCCCATTCAGGACAAAATTAGCCAGAAATGATCCGAAGGAAAAGAGGAGAACAGCGTTTGCCGGAGAAATAGGAAAGATGCCTGTGTGAGCAAAAGAAAGGTTAAAACTAACATAATACGGGTGTGGGAGGGTTGGCTTTGTTGTTCTTACACTCTGAGGAAGGAACTCACCTTCTGTCGTACAAACACGCTCTGGTATTGGCAGAAAGGGGAAGTAAAACAGGAAGGAATAATCAAGTCTGTGAGAAGAGTTATCTGAAATTGCTGAGTAATAAGTAGATGTAATAGATGAACAGTGCAGTGGATTTGAGGCTTTTAGTGAGTAAGATATCCGAAGAGTAAAGTAAAGAGTGTGTGTGTGTTTGGGGAGGTGTGGGAAGTACGATGAGGAGGGAGGGGGTGTTTAAAATGTCGGAAGTGAGAGTGTTTATGTATGTATGTGTGTGTGGGGGGGGGAGGGAGGGCGGATTGTGCGAGTAAAATATCTCTATGGAGGAGAAGGTGAGGCGTGACATTGTTCACTGAGTAAAAGGTCCAAACAGATAACTGTAAAGAACATTGTAAGGCTGTCGGCAACATACGAACAATAGAGTCCTCACTGCTATCTCAAGACTGAGTGGTTAAAAAAAAAATAGCCTTGGAATGGAACAGAGTGAAGATTGAACTCTCCAGCTTCTGTGGACTATTGTCTCTGAAAGTTGTTGATGTTGTTGTTGTCGTTGTTGTTGTCGTTGTTGTTGTTGTTGTTGTTGTTGTTGTTGTTGTTGTTCTTGCTGCTGCTGTTTCTTTCGTAAGAGGGGGGTGACAAAGGGGAGGGGGGGGGGGGAGTATTCATGTAGAACATTTGCCTGAGTGGGAAGGAAGAGCGAAGAGCGACGTATCTAGAAAAGCATGTGCAGACAATTAGATACTTGAAAACGCATATTTCATAACTGCACTGAAACATGCAACAGTCAGAATTCATGTATTGCGGACATTTTTGGGGCTGTCTGTTATTATTATCTTAACATCGACATCTTGTTTGGCGTCTTTCCTTTTTTGGATTGACAAAGAAGGATGAAAAAAGAAAAAAGAAGACAAAAGTCACTTGGGCAGGCAGACAGGCGCGCGGGCAGATAGATAGGTAGATAGGCAAGTAGGCAGGTAGGCAGATAGACAGGCAGGCAGACAAACAGACAGACAGACTGATGTCTCGGTGGATAGGTTGATAGCTGGAGAGTGAGGAATAAAAAACACTGGGAAAAATGAAGGAAAGAAAGTTTTGAACAAACAGGAGAAGAAAGAAGCTGATTCCTGCGAAGGGCATTAGCCAACAGAACCTGTGGACCGCGAGATGTGATTAACGATCAGAACGATATAAATGAAGACCACTATTTGTCTGGCGTTTGTAGAGCTCCGTCCTTCCATCCCGGACATGCGGCGAGCGAGCACTTCTACAGATTGGTGGGATGGCGCAAGGTTACCTGTCCAAATAGCGAGCATGCCTGCCTCACCTCGGCTTCTTCATTGATCTCGGCTGGTACTCACGCACGCCTGCGGCTTCACAGCAGTGGTTCTCACACGGAAATATTCGACCTCACAGATTGTCCAATTTTAACTCCCTGGAGAAAAAGCGTAGGAACTGTAGATGAATCACTTTACAAATTGCTTTTATAGTTTCAGAAATTACCTGCCCCTAACTCGTTCTTCCAAAAAAAAGGGACTTACTGTAATGGGAGATCTTTTGCCCGACAAAGATGTGTTGAGCAAGCAAGCAAGAGGGAAAAAAATTATTGTCTTTCGAAAGACTGAATACCAAAAAAATTTGATAACATTATAACAAGAGGAAAACGTTCTCTTTATGTCAAAATATTTTTGAAAATTTTCATGGTGTATCTTCCAGCAAAGATGATAAAAGTGTGTTGTTGTTGTTGTTGTTGTTGTTGTTGTTGTTTTCCTCTTTACACTTCTTGTTCACTCCTGCTTCTGTCTGGTAAAGGAGGGAGGTAATAGGACTGAGCATAACGCGACTTAAGACAAAAATTCAAAGTGCGACCTCTCTGGCGAGTTGCGCTTTGATCTTTTCACCGCAGATGGGCACACGAGCAAACCTCTTGCTACTGCCAGGAAAGCTACTTTCGGCATCATTCAGGCTGTGTCAGTGTTCCATTAGGGCGATAAATTGTTGGACTTTCACATCTGTCTCCAAGAAATCAAAGGCTCTGTTTTTAACTCAAGCAAGGTCAACAGGATAACTATGGATATATCAGATTGTCTGTTTTGCATTAAATTTGAATGTACAGTGTTCCAGAAATTAATTCATTCATTCATTAAATGAGTAAATAAATAAATAAAAACTAAAGTAAATACATGTATATATAATTCATTAGGGTAAGCGCTGACAGCTAGTTTTCTACGGAGTTCTGCGCTATATGAATACCACATTATTATTGATTATTATCATTATTATTATTATCATTGATTAGGTCTTTGACAATGTACATATTAAGGCTGGATGATTTCTGGTGAGACATGTATTATATTTATTATTGGGAATACACATTTTGCCCTCTGCCGTCATTATATTACTATGGGTTCCTAGACACACGTGTATCTCAAGATTTCTGGAAACGACCAAAAAATTCCAGTTGACGAAGCAGATTTAGGAGAAAAATTCTTACTAATAGTATTTCTAACGGGAAGACTGCCGTGCAACGCCACCCAACAAGGATTTGAATTCGGCATCGTCTCTGCAGTGTGAGAACTTGCTCTTTCTCGCTTTCAATTCAGTACTAGTCAAAACAGGAAAACTCAACACTCCTCAATAAAGTAACTCTCTCTCTCTCTCTCTCTCTCTCACTCTGTCTCTCTGTCTTTCACTCTGTCTCTCTCTCTCTCTCTCTCAAACACACACACACACACACACACACACACACACACACACACAAACACTCTCTCTCTCTCTCTCTCTCTCTCACTCTCTCTCTCTCTCTCTCTCTCTAACTGAGCAATCAAAATCACGAGTTTTGTAGCCATAACTTCACAAAGCCTGACTGTCCAAACAAGAAGTGCTATTACTTGACAAAAGGCTGAATGTCAAAGCAAGAAGCGCTTGATTTCTTCCCTGTCCGTTCTGATTTCGACCACCTGTCTGAGGTTCTCCACAACTATTCAGACAGATCAGAAAGTAACCGGACACCGTGAGAATCCGCCTAGTCTTATCTACAGGCCTCGCTAAGCTTTGAGTGAGTAGAAAATCTGAGAAACCACTCACTCTGCACCTGGAGATGGCTTTAAAATAAGAAAGAAAATAGATGCAAAACTTCAGTCTTGGTAGGGATAGATAGATCCAATCTTTTTTTTTTTCGCTAACATTTCCCCCCGTTCTACAGTCACTGTAGAGAATTTTTGTTTTGTTTTCTCTGTCTCTTTCGCTAATTTTTCCTCTCCAACTTTCGGAGCTTTGATAATCATGGCACGCCGAGGTGATTTTAAATGTACACCACTTAACCCTAGATATGCCAAAGGGTTGATCTACTCAAAATCTCGCTGGTCCCACTTCACACCAGAATTACTTTGAAATAATAAAGAATGCAGGAGCTGAGTTCATGTATTCGTTTGATATCACCATGATTGTAAGCCTGAACTATCTTTTCCTCAACGTGAATTAATATTTAATTTTCCTCTAAGTCAGTATCGCTGTCAGGGATGCCTTCTGACGAGCAATGCACTAGTGCACTAACCTTCCTTATCCGTCACGGCTGTGGTCCAGAAACTAGGGCCTCGGCAAATATTTTGTTTGTCCATACCTGTAACTATGTTGTCGGCCCATTATGTTCTTTAGACCTCGCTTTCGGTTTTCTACTTTTTTTTTTTTTTTCCCCTCATTACTGTTGTTCCTTGTGGTACAGTTTTGGCCAGTCCACTGGATATGATTATCTGGCCGAAATATCTCAGTTGTTATTTAATATCAATATAGAAATACCAACATTGCAGTAGTCTCTGCTCACACACCAAGGGTTAAAGTCACTTTTGTTTGTTTACATTAAACAGGTGCACGACTTACTTAAAAACGGGGAAGTAACTGTCTGTCGATCTCTCACCTGCGATTTTCCATTGCATAGGCTAATATATGAAATTGTTTTTCTTTAGATTTTGTTATACATGTAGCATTGGTATTGATAATTTTCTAATCTGGAAGCGATTTTTTTTTTTTTTTAGCCAGTGACATCTTATAAGAGTAATGTATTTGTTTTGTTTTCTAAGAATAGTGGGTAAGCTGAGTACTTTCTAGGAAAAGTAGGAAAACGAAAATGTGTGCCCCGGTGTAAAAGTTGCTGTTTGCCCCAGATGAACCTCTTTGCGAACAAGGCAGGCCCGGGATGAAAGCTTGATGGGTGAAGGTAACGATAAACCGATTCTAGAATGAACAGTGAGATTTTTTGGCAACTCATTAGCATCAGCGAGATTGCGGGTAACTTAGATCACAAGACACGAGAAGACTGTCACAACCATTGTCCAACGTAGAGTTATGATGCTATCTGTTAATGATGTGTCCAACCATGGCTAATAGATTTGTTCCGGCCAAGCGAACGGCTTTAGATTTTAATAACGGGATACAAACACTCCAAACTGTTCACTGCCTATGAATGGCATTGGAAAAAAACAATGCACGAGACCGGTTTCAAGTTGTTGTGGGATCTATAAGTTTTTTTGTTTTTGTTTTTTTGTTTTTTCAGCAGGGGGTACAAACACTCTGGCGGGGATTTCCAGGTTTCTGCTTAGTCGAATGTGAACTGTTTCAATTGCCCCTTGAGATACCATCTACTGAGCTTTATTATCGTGACAACAATTTGTTATAACTGGGACCGATGAAACCTGATGCGACATAGTGAAAAACATAACAAACATCACAGGACTAAGTGGGGTGAAGCCAAAATCTATCAATACAGGGTGCGCCCAACGAACTTTGTTTCATTTATCGTATATATACGGTGCACGCACATCACGGGTTTGCTCCACAATTTATAATACTATGAACGCCAAGGAATCAACACAATTTAGATCTGTTGACTTACCCCCGACCATTACCAGTGTGCCTGCATTCAACACTTAGCCTCTTTTCGATAAAGGTCAAAGAGAAAAGGTTTATAGGCTACTAAACCAGGTCAGGTTTGTATATAATCTAGACCTACGGGTAAATAGTGAAATTGTGAAATCTGGCTGCTATCTTGAAATGTTCACAAATAGTCACAATAATTATCCGACTATATCGTATTGATGATCACATCTTATCAAATTTAGTTAACTTATCAGGCCAGGAACGTGGTACAGTGGCAGAAAAATGATAAGAGGAACGAGATAACGGCTACCGCCGACCGAACAAAAACAACAACAGATGCATGTATATATTGGCGACTTTAACAAGACGAAATGACATTCTGACATAATGAAAAGTAGATATAGACTGGTATGGAGACAGACTGAGTCCGTGAATTACACGATGGCGGCATCGTTGTCAGTTGGCAACCCTTGATGAACTCCCAGCATCTCAGAAATGCAATAGTTACAGCAAACGGCTGCAGCATACAGAAATGTAATTTTGACAGTACAAAATGCAGTGGAAATAATAATATCTCAGTACTTGTGTGGTGAAAGAAAGAAGTAGTGAATAGCTTGGTCTCGTAATAAACGATTGTAATGTAAACGACTGCTGAGCTTATGGTGAGAGATAATACGATATGGACAATATCTTAGAAGCACAATTTTGTTGTAAGATGAAACTTAACAATGAATCTGACAATACTAAATGTAATGAAAATTATCTAAGTACTCCTGTGAAAAAAAAAAAAAAGAATTAGCTGATGAAGCCTACGATAATAGTGACATCAGTGTAAACTGTCAATGTCTTGTGGGCTCCTGGCGAGAGATCTAGTGATAAGAATATTTCATAGACGCAATGACTGTTACAGAGAAGATAAAATGCGAGTCTGACTGTGCAAAATGCAATGAAAAATATCATGAAGCTTGTGGGGAGAAAGAACGACTTGGGGTAGTACCCGGCGATGGTAACATTGCCAGCTGTCAACGAGGGAGGAACCCCTAACGAGAGGCAAGGAACCCCTGCCAGGACAGGGAGATTAAACAACATTGCGCTTGGCGTGAATAGGGCAAGGAAAATACCCACTGTGATAAGGAGCGAAATGAACAGAGATGAACTTTTTTAAATTGTCTGTTACTCTGAACGCGTATGTTTTTCTTACTGACTGTGGGAGTTCTGACACTAAAACAGAAAATGGGACTAATTCTGAGAATGTTCTTTCTTGTGGATTTTTTTTTTTTCCTCGGGGTTTTAGTCATGGCTTGTACGTGTGAGTTGTTTGTGAGTATCTTTGAGTCCTTCAGTGCTCACAGTGTGTGCTTCATTGGCTGTGCGCCCTCCTCACGTCCCCCCCCCCCTTCCCTCCTGGAGCACCCCATGGGGGAAAATAATCACCCGCATCGAGAACACTATAAATCCAGCGAAGATTTTATTAAATGAATGAGAGGCATGCATATCGCTGGAAGGTCCTCGGCCACAGAATTGTAACAGAAAAAAAAAATGTTTACCAGGCTGTGATACAACCCCCCCCCCCTCCAAAAAATGCTGTTTCGAAGAAATTGCGACTTAGTTTTATGATCTCTTTTTATCCTACAATTTTTTTATATGAATAGAGAGCACTGTTGGTGTACCAGGATTTATATCACGATGTTTTTGTTTTCTTTTGGTTTGGACCAAGGGCTATAATATTCTTTTCATTGTTGTTGTTGTTGTTGTTTCACGAATTCAGACACAAAGTAAAGCAGTCTCGCAGCCAGTCAGAATAGCCTGTACCTCAATGATTTCACCATGCTGAGTTATTCCACTAAAATTTTAATCCGTACATTGTCATGGAGTGAATAGAAAGTTTTGAACTAAATTGATCGATCGTAACCAGAGATATTGCAAATCGGAGAGACAACGGGCTACTTCTGCACATGTAATACACTAAAAAAAAAAAAAAAATGGCCATAGATGAACAGCTTGGCACATAAATCTGTATATGCTCATCTGACATCATCCTAAGATACTTATAATTTATAATTATATAATCCGTTCATGAGGTCAAAGTTTTTCTTGTTCAGCTGTGAATGGTTTCTCCATTTCTGCCATATAAAAACATCATATCTGACCACTTTTCAACTCACTCACCCTCCAATTTTCAAGTCCTTTGACTTACAACTCATCCTGACTGACTACAAGACAGCCAGCAGTTCTTGGCCAGAGAGACCTCAGGACAATTCTGGGATAATGACATAGTAATCAAGATATAGTTTGTCAAGATTGAAGGTGATACTAGGGGCGGTGTTTTCGTATTGTGGAGAAATAGTTCATATTCGACGTGACTAAGCGAAAAGCTGGAAATCCCGGGCCGAGTACTTGTGCCCCATTGCTAGAAATAGAAAACTCACTGAATAAATGTTTGTTACCGCTCCATCACGAGATCTGAGAACAGTTGTCATCACCGATTCGTGCATTTTTATGTGTTTTTGTATGTTAGTGTGAACAGTTTGAAGTGTTTGTACCCCCTAACCTACTAACATTAAACTGAGATGTCCAGCCGTTCGCTTGGTCGGAACAAATCTATTCGACTGGTAAAGACAGGGAAAATAGTTTAGTTGTGATGGGAGGAGAAAGATGTTTTATCAGAGTACGTTAGAGATGTGTTTATCCAGAGCCAGGCCTGGCTAGGGACATGGGCAAGTGTTTGCTGAGATAGAGAAAAGAGCGAGGTAAACGTTGCGAAAACGGTGATGGTTAGGGCAAGCCTCAAAGACAGGATATGTATATGTTTTTCTGAGCATTTGTTGGTTTTCTGTTTCGTTTCGTTTTGTTTTGTTTTGTTTTATTCTTTGTTTTGCGTGTCCCGTGAGAAACGAAAACAAAAGTAATACGGCAACGGAAATTTAATATGAAAGCAAAAATCGTAAAATAATGCCAGTGGTTTATCTAGGATATTGTTCATTTTTTGGGGAAATGGGGGAAAAGAAATGGAGAGAGAGAGAATAAAATTTATGAGAGGGGAGAAAAAAATAGACAGAACTTCAGTAATGTAGCTCCGGATGAATGAATGTGTAGTGTGTTAATGTGCCAAGACAGTGGAAAGAAACGTGTAGCTTACGCATTTTCGTTAGTTAACGCAAAAAGTCAATTGGAGACACGGGGCCAAACAATCCCTCTGTTGCGGAAAATCTATCTTGAATATGTTTTGATCGATCAAGCTCCGCATACAACATGATACGGCACTGCTGAAAGTAATTTCCAGTTGTTCTCGTTTTCACGGAAACATCGTCAGCTTGTTTATTGGAAGATTTAGCTTTCTAGCAGATCCAAACACAGAGTTAGCATTTCTTATCGCAGTCACAAATTTTTAGATTACTGAAGAAAAGGAAGAGGAAAGAAAAGAAGAGAAACAGTAATAAAGGGAGAGAATATGCATTATTGTTATAACACACACACACACACACACACACACACACACATACATACACACACATATTTGTATATAGTTGTTGTTGTTGTTGTTGTTGTTGTTGTTGTTGTTGTTGTTGTTGTTGTTGTTGTTGTTGTTGTTGTTG
>JBCAUA010833097.1:0-14073 GCA_038406235.1 Peronia verruculata
CAATCTGCACCAAAATTGGCTTATTTCAGTAGCTCTATGGTCAGAAGAAATAAGCCAATTTTGGTGCAGATTGGTACTGTCTGACATGATACAGACATAAATCTAGATCTGGGTGACGCAAACACCCGACGGGACGCATGACCCTCCATTACTCTAGATCTAGATCTAGACTACATGATCACATAACACAATAGTGTTATGTTACAGTAGTCTCTGGATATAAGCACGATGCCGCGACGAGTTGAAAAGCGTGCTTATAGATCTATGTGGAGCGTGCATATATGCAAAGTGTACACTTTATATGTCAAAAATTCCCCCACTCTCCTCTAAGCCTACACCACACTACACACGCTCAATGTGGACCAGTTTCTTCCGACACAGAGATTGTCCAGGTGGCATGAGTGCGTCAAGTACCAGCCCCTGCAATGTGCTGTACCGCCTTGCAAGTTCGTGTAAGAACTGTAGGAAACATAGCGTCGGCGATTGTCTTTGATATGGGGCCAGCCGCACTGCGGTTCAAACGTGGACATCACCCATGAGAAACCCCCGGGAAGTTAGCCTTTGTGTTTCTCACCGCAGGGAACTTGGTCGCCGGACTAGGGGGTGGCAAGGATTCCCCCCCCCACACACACACACCCCCAACATGCGGGTGTGGCCACTAGATTTGAGAGTCGGGAGGCTCACGTTGATTACAGTATACGGTATGCACTGTAATAAGTCACACTGACGGATGACGGGTCTTAACTTGGAGGGTCCACTGTAGCTCATATTGCTAGCTGAATTTTACTTAGTTTTCACTTGCTAAGCGTGCTTGTATGCGGAGTGAGCGTGCTTGTATGCATATAAATTATATAGTAAAAAATCCGTCATGGGACCAAAGCGTGCTTATGAGCGGAGCGTGCTTATATTCGGAGTGCTTATATTATATCCGGAGACTACTGTATATACGATGCCCCTAGCTGCTTCATGCCAAGTTTAAGAACAATATTGACAGAGAAACATAGTAGGCAAATAAAAAATGTGTGATAAAAAATCCAAAATGGCTGCCATTATTATTACATAATGATGAACACTTTTGGGGGGGGGGGGTTGTTTGCCATATCCTAGAAACTCAGTGAACTGATGTATGATGCAAAAACAGTCTTGTTAAGAAATGGTGAAATTGGTTTCGTTTAGTAGCACATGCCCTTATTGGTTTAGGATGTCAACTTATAAGCTATTCCCCAGTCTATTCTCAATAACCCCAGTGTTTCAAAAACAAACAAAAAAAAAAAAAAAGATACCAAAAAAAATTTTTAAAAAAGATAGCAAAAAGAATTTAAACAAAATGTTTTGAAACATTTTGTCTCTTGGTGACTGCCTCATATACTTATAGATGATTTTTGCAGAAATATGGAAAAGATGTACACTTTTGCCTGTCACGTATTTCTTACAAAAAGCAGTAATCATTTGCTTGTTATCAATTCCACAGAATATGACAAAAATAGACAAAGTGATGGCAGATATTCTCTTATCCACATGGTTCATGCTCTCAGCCATTTTGTGCTTGAATCTGTTCATTGCATTGCTATCAGATACATTCCAGCGGTAAGATTTGGTTTGAGATGATTAATATTATACATATCCTGTCATTTTTTTTTTTTTTTAATCAACCTTGTGAATGAGACATATGTGAAAACCAGCATCACAGTGATAATGCAATAACTGTGTACATTTTGTAAACAAATCTTAAGTAACATCTTCTGCTTCATAAAATGGACTATAGTTTTATTTTCACATTCATTTGATTACAGTTACAATTGAAATTTGCTCACAAAGATTCAAAATAAAATTCCAAATACAGTATTTGTAATGAAACTTGACTTTCTCAATTCACTTTCAGAGTCTATGACAATGCTCAAGCAAATGCTGTCATGCAGAAAGCAATAACAATTCTGAATATTTGGGAGGGCATAAGTAGAACTCGCAAAGAAAGATTTTTGACATACATTGAGACATCATGTAAGCCACTTAAGGAAGAATATGACGATGACCTGACTCAATCTGGAGATGAGGATATTAAGAAAGTTACACACCAGATCAAGGTTTGCCATGTGGTTGTACTGTTACTCTGTGTTCTGTACATTTCACAAAATTGATTTATACATGGATAGGCAGCATTGAATAGCATACATGATTTTTCATATTACCAATGCCATGGTTTTGTTTTTAACAAAAAACCAGACTCATGATAAAGTCTTATGCTCAACATGTATATGTTTGTCTCTGTCATTCAGTTTGGAGAAATAAATATCTTTCTAGAGTATATAAGAAGGGTGTGTATTTTGTGAGCATATTTTTTTGTTTGCTCCGTGTTTTTTGTTTGTTTTTTCTTTTCCAAAGCCCCAAATGCACCATAAAAGTCTTTAATGTGATGATGATGTTTGTTTTATGTATCTCAAGCAATAGAATTGTGAAATTAAACCTATAACACTGTGGATATTTTTCGACTTTGTGTTTTTTAATTCATTTACTAACAATTACTGCATTGAGTGGATATTGGATATGTTTATTGGAATGCTGTGGATCACTTGGTTTGAGCTATTTTGCCTCTTTTTGTTCAGGACATTGTAGTCATTGATCTTATATTTATATATGAAGCATTACATTCAGAATCAGTAAAATTTTACTGTTCTTCATTCTCTACAAAATCAATTACCTGAAACAATTTTTACAGGAGTATAACCAGTTAGTTTGTAAACTGAGTCACAGCTTCAGTAACAAGATTGTTGAGTTAATCAATCTCCTTAAATGTTTTGTTTTTACAGTAACATATTGAAAACACTTCATGCATAATGGTACTGCGTGCACAATCCCATTAACTTATTCAGCTATGTATTTCAGTTATTTCAAGTGTTAGTGTATAAATTCTGCGTCTTCAGATGTATTGCTTGAAGAGTATGATGGATAACCATACTGTACTGATTGTCTAGCACTCTTACTGTATGGAATCTGTCTTGTTTGTATATAACACATCTCCATTGGTTGCAGGAAGATCTTGATAATTTTCAAGAAATGTTCAGACTACGATTTGGTGATCCACACAGTCAATTAATGGTAAGTATACATTCATATTTCTAGTTAGAGAACTCAATGCCTTCATGGAAGATTTTTTAAATATAGGTAGACTTTTAAATAAATATACAGGGATGTCAAAATTTTCCAGTGTTTTTGTGAAAACAGTTTGACATCCCTGTATATAGTAAATATACTGTCCTGCCTACTGCGTGAGCACCTTGATGTTGATATGTTGGATTATTGAAATGAACATTTCTCAAAGAAAGATGTTTGTTTTTTTTGGATGCTCTATGTGTGAAAGGGAAGAACAGTGACATATGGAATCATTTTATAGAACATACAACCAAGATCAAACACACTTGCAAATTTACTGTTCAAGTATAATTGCATTTTAGAATATCGAGAACAATTAAAGCTTTTTTCAGCTTTAGGTAAGGGGAAACAGATCTTTATGCAACAATTTTGTGTGTCAAATTTCAGATGGATACATTCAGTAGTTTTCAAGTCATAAGCCTTTTTGGGGGGTTTTCGTTATAGATTTATAGTAAGGTTTGCTCATGCGTATGAGTGCATGGGACGGAAATGAAGAAGAGCATTTCACTTATTCAATGTTTAATGCATGTTTCCTAGAGCCTCTGAGGCATGATTATTTTTAGCAAATTTGAAAACACTTATATGTGGGGAATGAAACTGGAAAATCAGTGATTCCTGAAATGAAGCTATATCAAGGTTTCCAGAAATTATTTTCTTTACATGTGATAAAATTGCCAATCACACTGTGAAGAATAGTCGTGGCAATTATCAGATTATGAAGAAAAATGCCGATGCTTCTGTCATTATAGTAAAACTTACCAGAGAATATGGATCTAGTTGCAGATTATTCCTTTTCTCTTTGATGCATGTTAGCTACCCACAGAGATAATTCTGACAGTATAATTTCTTCTGCCTCACTTTTGCCACAGTATTTGTTTTGCATAATGGTCTTTATATTTGTTTGGTACACCATTTTTTACATTAATTTGTTTGTTTATTTACACTATAGGGTCATGGTGGGAATGATGATGATGATGATGAAGGGGGTGATGATAGAGGTGGTGGAGGAGGGTATGCAGGGGAAACTTTTGGACTCTCCACCAGACAGCTATCCAAACTTGCTAGTAATTTTGAGGCAGAAATGGATAATTTACATGAAACACTGAGGACAGTGAAGGCACAGCAAGATGAAATGGGAGAGAAACTATGTAAAGACATGAATTCAGTGAAGCGCATGCTACGACAGTTATTAGGGCAAAATCTTGCAGGTTAGTCAGCACAGAATTATATGAACACTTTAAAACAAAAGTATATAAATAAAATTGGGAAAATGACACTTCAGGACCTGTCTGTTAACATTGAGCTAATAAGTAGCCACATTCATATAAAATTTGTCTTAACTGCAGGTTCACTGCTGACTTAATTCCCAAATCAAAAACATGGACATAAACAAGGTTGAGGACAGTATCACAGGTTTCTCTTTTTCTTTTGTTAAAAACATAAACTTTTCTAATTCATCTTATCCAGTAAAATTAGCATAACTCATTAATGTTATTTGGTTTTGTCTAAAATACATTGCATTTTAGAGATACAGCTCTTGATCTGAAATGATTTAGAGCAGGTGAACTTTGGATCCTCAATTTGCTCTTGCTTGTTAGATTTTAATTTCTCTTTTGCCCTGTTGAAAACAGGTGCCGAAGTGGAAATGGAGTCTTTCATGGCAGGACCCTCAGTCAGGTTGGTGACTTTATAGCTGTTTATACCCTTGAATTTATATAATTTATGGAATATCTGTGGGCTCTCAGTTTTAAACCTGATCAAGAATACAATATCCCTTGTCAAAAGTTAGCACAGGTCGTAGGATGATCTCGCTATGGCTTTGATGCCATCCCTATTATGCTTTGGTGACTTCTTAGATGATGAAAAGTGAACAGTATACTTCATTACTGCGATTGTCATTCGTAAGTGTATCAAACACCTGTTTTATCAGAGGATATGTAAAAATAGCCTCTCCCCAATTGCCCAATTTAATTTTAAACTATTTTGACCAATGGAAATGCACATATGGAGCAATGCACCAATAATGAATAAAAACAGAATGCTATCTGCAAATGACTAAAGAAAGAATCAGGTGCTAGACTGCACACATGAGAACAATTTCATGGGAACTGACCAAACATCTGAAATACTCCTCCTAAACTGTTATGTATCACAGAGACATATAACTCATGGTGATTTTTATCACCATATGATGATAACTAAATTTGTGAAACCATTTGTGTGTGCAGCTAAAAACTACTCAAATACTCCATATGTACACAGTAAACAGCGAGTGACTATTTTGTCAGTTTTGTGAAAAAAAATATCGTCGCTGTTAGGTTTGAACCATGTAACTGCAAAATTAGGTCAAATCATATTTTCGTTCAGATTGTAGTGCACCTTGTATTACATAGTATGTGTACATATCTCTTGAAAATATTAATTAGAAATGCATGAATTTGTGCTGTGATCTAATCACACTTGACCTCCCCATAGACACCTTATTTGCTCTTCAGTACGTGTTTACCATAAGCGTTCTAATCCATGTTGAAAAAATGATTTGACTGAGTTAAGGATATTTGTTGTTGATTGTCCATCGGATCTGATCATGATGTTTACATTCTGCAACTCATCGATGTGCACGTAGGTGGCTTTGCAGTCCTAGCCTGGAGGCGCAGAGTCTGGAACAGTGGAGGCACTGGAAGTCTGTTATTGTGATCACTGCTGATGTACCTCTGTGTTGCCTTTCTCTGGCAGCAGTGAGCTTCTGGCATCATGCTTCCTCATAGTTGGCAGCAGCTTTGTGGGTTGAGGCTCTCCATTCTGGTCTGTCCATAGCATGCTCCTCCAGTTCCCTCTGCTCGATGTGACACCATCGGATGTTTGCTTTCAGGGCATCTTTGTATTGCAACTTTGGGCAGTCTTGGTTTCTTTTGCCGAGCTTGAACTCACTTTGGGCAGCCTTGGTTTCTTTTGCCGAGCTTGAACTCACCATACATCAGATGTCTTGGCATCCTAAACTCCACAAATCTGATTACATGCCCAACCCATCAAAGTTGGGCCTTGATGAGCATGGACTCGATGCTGGTGGAGTTGGCCTTTTCCAGGACCTCCAGGTTGGTGATGTGGTCCTGCCAAGTGATTCCTTGTATGGAACGAAGAGCTTGCATGTGGAAATACTCCAGTTCTTTCTTGTGTCTACGATACAGTGTCCATGTTTCACAACCGTAAAGGAGGGAGGGGAGTACCACAGCATTGTAGACCTTCAGTTTCGTTGGTAGCCGGATATTATGTTGTTTGAGCATTTGGGTGCGGAGTCTGCCCAGCACCAGGCTAGCCTTGCTGATTCTCGAGGCGATTTCTTTGTCCAGGGAGCCATCACAGGATATGGTGCTTCCCAGGTACTTGAATGTTCGACATTGGCAAGTGGTGTGTTGTTGATGAAAATGCTGGGTGTAGGTGGGTTGGTGTTTGGGGCAGGCTGGTGAAGCACCTCTGTCTTGCTGAGACTGAGAATCAGGCCAAAGAGCTTAGAGGCCTCAGCGAAGCGGTCTAGCATCATCTGCAGGTCAGATTCTGCATCAAGGGCACAGTCATCAGCAAAGAGGAATTCTTGGAGGAGGGTTTGCAGGCTCTTTGTCTTGGCAGCGAGATAACGCAGGTTGAAGAGGGAGCCATCCAAACGGTAGAGAATGTGGATCCCCTTCTCCAGGTCTCAGACGATGGCGTGGGACAACATGCAGGAGAAAAATACGTAAATAGGACTGGAGCTAGAACACAGCCCTTTTTCACACCGTTGCTGATTGTAAAGGCTTCCGTCACATTCCTGCTGGAGAGGAACTGGCCAGTCATGCCATTGTGGAGGAGCCTGATCATCAATATGAACTTTGGTGGGCATCTGATGCGCTCTAGGACCATCCAGAGGGCCTCTCTATTGACGTGTCAAAAGCCTTGGTCAGAGCTATGAAGACCCAGAGAAGGGGCATGTTTGTCGTTGAACTTGCCTACTCCGTGTCTGCCGAGAGCACCTTCCCAGCTGCTGGGGTCTTTTTCTACTCTTGCATTAAAATCGCCGAGCACAAGTTTGTCACTCAGTGAGGTTGACCTGATGATCTGGTCAAAGTTTTCATAGAAATGCTCTTTGTCTTCATCTGGGCTGGTGAGCATAGGAGGGTATGCACTAATGACTGTGAGGTATCTGGGCTTGCTGAGGAATGTATAATTTCGTGAACCGTTCACTGATTCCAACTGGCAGGGCTGGTATGTTCTTCAGCAGTGCTTTCTTATTGCAAATCCAACACGATATATCCTGTCCTCAGCTTGCGACTTTCCTTTCCAGAAGAAGGTGTACCCACCTTCCTCTTCTCTCAGGGACCCCTCATCAGCAAGACGGGTTTCACTGAGTGCGGCAATGTCTATCCGGTATCACTGGAGCTCTTTTGCAACAAGAGCCATTCTTCTCTCCGGTCTCAGTGTTTTGGCTCTATTCAGAAATGTTCAGACATTCCAGGCTCCCAAAATGAATCTCTTGAGTTTTTTCTTTTTTTGTATTGTTCAACCACTGTGAGGATGAATCTGTCAGCCCTCGTGTGAAGGTGGACAGTGCTATCCTAAAGAGGCGGCCCAGTCATCCACGGGTGCTGTTGAGCTGTCCTGTTGCTCTTGGATTCAGGAACAGAGTGACCATTTGCCCATGGACCGCCTGCATGCAGGTTTGTGGCTACAAACCAGTGTTCATTCCACCTGTTACTTCGCCATGCACCCGTCGCCACAGGACTTGAGGGGTGTGCATTGACAGATCAGTGATGAGTTTGCAAAACGGACCTGTGCGTGAAGGCTTTATTGTGAGAAGACCACTGCACAGGGGCAATCCCACTCTCTTGGCCTGGGATGTCTTGATCCAGTGGCACTGGGAGCCATTACGACCGGAGACTGCCAGGCTACAGTGGATGACCAGGACATCTATTGGTCGCACATCCAGCTCTAGGCGTTCCATGACACTTGCTGCCACAGCCTTCACAACCATTGGATCTCAGATTATCTCTTCCACTCGTCCCACCGGAGCCAGTTTTCGCATCCAGTTGGGCTGACATGGCCCATAATAACTCACTGAGGGATTCAGACCTGTCAGCTACCTTCTCCTGGTTCAGCCGGCCTACCACAGCCGTTGCCTGGGGGATGGCCGCTGTTGCATGTGACAACTTCGGGGAGCCACAGGTGAAAGTCGAGTGCTAGGTGAGAGCCAGTGGCAAACAAGCTGCCTAAGAATATTTAGTCTCTGCTTAATTCATGTCAGTATTAATTTAATCAGATGCTACACTACAAGATCGTTACTACACGTTAATCATTTATTGTGTACAAATCGGCTAGTTGGGAGTCTTCCATGACAGGACCTTCAGTTTCTGGGAAGTTTCTCTCGTTGTGTCTGTTATATGGTTTCTCTCTGTCAGTCACCTGCCGAGGTTACACAGCTTCCAAACCTTTGACATACTCGACTGTTCAAACAGTCTCTATTGTTAAGTATATCTCCCTTTTTTTCAACAGCTCTGCCTTGCCACTTTCTCCTCTCTATTTTTCTCTCCTGTACTGATCTGTCTTTATTCCTATAAAATGAAACATACCCTACTTATAACAACCTGCATCTCATTACATGTTAGATGTTATCTCTAGCTATGTGTCAGCCCAGATGTTTCATTCTTTTTCTCGTCATAGTAAAATGTAAAAAAGGCAAGGTGCACGCGAACGATTACACAGTTCCATAAACCAAACAAGTTAGCACTCTGCACAATGTAAAACCCACAAGCAGTAGATTTCACCACTGTAGGTTCTGAAAAGTAAGACATGAGTGCTATTTATAATTTCCTGTCAGGCTTAAATCCTGTTTATCTATCGCTGAACAAAGACTACAAAATCTTACAATGAATTTTAAGACATACTGAACTTTTGACAACAAATCCACATGACTGTGTGTGTATTCACTTGTATCACATTAAATAGCTGCTGTGTCTTATTTACTAAGCCATGTTTTTTAAATTTTTTGTAATCTTCTTTTCTTTGTCTTTTTTAACATTTTTTTTTTTACTTAATTCATCATTTAAAAAAAAAAAAATTAACATGAATTTGATTTATAAGTTTGATTAACGCCCATAACTTTTCAGAACATACATGTAGTTGCATATACTGACAAATTTTCATTAAAAAAAATTTTTTTTTTCTTTCTGTTTCAAATTTGATTGTATGGAAAGGTTGTGAAATATTCTGCAAAGATAAATTAAAACAAGTAACATGTTTATGAGCTTTTTAAATTTTTGGCAGGTATTATACATATCCATACCAATGTGACTGAGCTCCAACACTACTAAATAACATTGCACATGCAGCAAAAAGTCTTCCTGTTGGCTTTAATTACAATCCAGAGAGTTTGTTGAAACATTTTTTAAATAACAACTAAATATACAGAATTAAAAGAAAAAAAAAAAAAAAATTTGCCAGGATTAGTCACAATATAAACATGTTAATTCAACAATAAACGAAACAACAAAGCAAACTCGGACAATAACATTAAAAAAAAAAAAAAAGAGAGAGAATCAGAAAATAATCTTAGGAGAATGTCGGGTATTTATTGTTTTAAAATTGTTATAGTGTACCGGACTGCATTACTGTGATAAAAATCAGATCTAGCCTATACACCTGATCAAGCAATTAGCAATATTATTAGCATAATGTTACATCATAAAGTGGGTCTGCGACTGACCAGCGTATTGCGTATCTGCATCGCATGCAGCTAAACTGTGTAACTGTTCGACAAATAGGCGAGCGCTAACAGTGTATCCGTACTTTAGATCATCAGAATGTCTCCAACAAATTTTATTTACCATTGTCTATCAGGTATACATATTTTTTTACCAAAAAGCCAAATAATAATGGTCTGGACAACTTGTGGCGAACACAGAACAGTTTTTTCCTTCTCCTGTAAAGTTTTGCAGTTACATGGTTAGAGCCTGACAGCGACGATATGAATCTGAATTTCGTAACTCTGAGATAGATTTTATACTCATTTATGGAATATGCAAAACTGAATTTGGTAGGCAATATATGACAGTATTCACTGAAGTGCTTTACAGCATTCATGCATGCTGGAAACATCATTTTAAGGCACTTCTCATCTTTTCAAATTTAATATGCAAATTCATTTTCCTTTTGCAATACACCATTGATTCTTAAAATGATATAAAAAATCCTTCCTGACAACATTTAGATATTGTTTTGCTCAGCATTCACGACAAATTTCATGGCAATTGTTCCATAAATAAAAAAGTAGATTGCATATTTGGGCTAAAAAACGCATGTTGAAAAAAATGCATTTAAATTTGTTTTTTTAAAAAAACAGCGGTAAAAAGCTTTTGATTGGACTTTCAACCCCACAACATGTTTATTTCACCTACTAGACTTCCTGCCATGATTTCTATGCCTTCTTTTGCCTTCTCCTGTGCCCCTACTCCCATTTTTCCTTCATTTTTGCTTTCCTACCCCCACTAGCAAAAAGGCTTCCATGGAGTCATTTCCTATGGAGTCATTTTTATTTGTCATTTCCGTGGAGTCAAGAGAGGGCTATATATGGCCGCCATGTCTTCCACGGTCAAAATCAAGAGCGTTTTTACCCTTCCTGTGACAGATAATCCACTACTGCACCTTGAAACAACAGAAACATGACATATTTCACCCTCATTAGGCCTTGGGAGGTTCATTTCAGAGGCCCAGGTGAACATTTTTCTTGATATTTGGTTTGGTCAGTGCCACAGATGGTCAGTCAGTGTCCAGCCCTTGCACTGGGGCTCCCGATATTGGTGAAGGAGATCATAATCAAGTCTTCTATATGTAATATGCCTATAGCCAGTGAAATAGTGATGATCTATCACTGAATAAAGAGCCCCAAATGAGCAAGAGCCTGGATGACAGAGGGACAAGTCAGCCTTTGCTTGACCATTCTTCCCAACCCTTGAAATGGACATATCAACTTTTTAATACCATTTTTATATCAGCAGAGACTGCACTTTTAAGGGGATCTACCACCTTAAAATCTAAATTTCAGAAAATAAACCCAATGCACAGTTTTTTGACTCGTTAATATTATTTAGCACCCAGTAAACACCATTTGATAGAGATTTTGATATATAACTTGGTGGTTGCTATGGAAACTAATATAAACATCCGCCATCTTGAATTTTTCTGTAAACTTTGAAAGCCTAAGGCTCATTTATTTTTCAATATTTTTTCACAAAATTTTGTAATTACATATATTGATGTAAGTGTAAAAATGAAATGGAGCCACATTTAGAATTAAATGAAAAGGACAAAAGTTGTGGCCATCCACTTTATATATATGGAATGAGTAACGGAAAATGCACTTTTCATCCAAAAAAAAATTTTTTTGTTTTTTTGTTTGACAAACCACTATGTCCGATAATTCTCACAGAGACACTCATGTACGGTTTTAGCTTCCCAGAGATAAAAAAATGATTCCTGTCTCTTAAACGTTCAAATTCTCGTCACTCCAGTTAAGAATTCTAAAAGAACCAGCTCAACAATACGACAGCAAACTGCCTTCAAACTGTGAAGAAAAAGACATTTAAATGGCAGGGTCATATTATATAATAGTGTGAGCCAATGGTCTTGTTAAGACTGAGATACAAACAACCGAAGGCTGTCTTTCAGCCTCGCTTTACTAGTGGACTTCTCGAAAAGTCTCTGAAGTGAGCGCAACTTTGTTTGTTCGTTTGTTTTTGTTTGTTTGTTTGTTTGTTTGTTTGTGTTCAGATTTAACGGCATACGGCTACATTGTGTCAAACACGGTAAGGTACGTTTACATGTTTAAACAGTTTTAAAAATCAAAGTATAAGATATAATACTTTACGGGCGATGCACTAATCACTGCGTTTGGGTAATCAAAGAGTGTACAACGAGAGTAATAAGAGATGGACATGAGTAAATATTCGGCTTCCTGTGTGGATCACCGCATGCCTGCTTTTTGGTCAATCTTATAGTATGTGTGCGACTGCTAGTGGACAGTTACAGGCCACACACTGTGGGGATGTTTCTCTTCTGAGAAGACAGTGAGGTGAGAGTAACTAGACGCAGTCGGTTGAGAACCACCTGGTCTCGTCTTCGCGTCTGAGCAGATCCTGGGCAAAGTCCAAAGTCTAACTGGATAGAGTTTGCAGTTTGTTGATTCCATCGCCGTTGGTGTGTTTATTGATGATGGGCCTGAGATCCAGATGAGGGACCCTTTCATCAGAGGGACCTAAAATCAGGCCGACCTTGGAAGATGGAATCTACCACCTCATTTCCTGCAATGCCTACGTCACTCGGTATCCAGCAGAATGCAGATCCACGCCGGAACCTGGTGAACAGACTTTGAAGGCGTTGCAGGAGATGACTTACTCTATCATCATAAAGAAGGGGGTCTATTCATAATTCAGGGCCTGGACGGAGTAGTGACAGAGAAACAGACAAGATCAAAACCTTTTGCTGTGTGGACCTAGTGATGTTAAGAGTTAAGAGTTAAGAATAGAGTTAAGGTGAGTCAAGAATAGAGTTAAGAAGTCAAAGACATACTAAAGTCTGATATTCTGGAGTGCGGTAAGAGAAAGGTAAAACAATTAAAATGATATGTCCACATATCTGACGTCCACATATCAAAACGATGATGCTGATACACAATCTGACTCATGGTGAATATTGTGATGTCCCTACTAAATGTTTCTATTCATTCCACCTGACGTCCTGTTTATTTCGTTCACAAAGCACACATTTACTAGATCCAGTCATGTGTATTTTTTTTTTAAACTTCTGATTCAGAAGAGTCCTGCAGGTTTGCAGTGGTAAGATGAACAGGGTGGGCAAGTCATTATGTTGTTGTTGTTGTTGTTGTTGTTGTTGTTGTTGTTGTTGTTGTTTCTGACAGTATTTCTTTCCTTCTTCAGTTATATGATATACTAATATGACGTAGCTTATAAATACCACAGACTAGAACTAGTGTATCAAACTGAGCGTGAGGGCACCGTCAAAATCTGAGAATTGAGAACTGCCATCTCAAAAGCTTTGTGAAAACTGACATTACAGTGCTCGGTAGATCTACTACTGATAGGGAATTCCTGGGAACGTGTGTATTTATACTGTAGACAGAACCGCCCTTTGTTCTTTTCCAGTTCCCAGCAGGAAGTCTTTGATTGTGGCCATAACAATGCAGCGCCATTTCCTTCTCCTGAGTGAGTAAGTAATGGTTACTCTTTACTCTGCTGCCAGACCAGTTCTTTAATAATTAATCTGCACTGAATACGGAACGAATGAATGACTATCTCTGTATTTGTGAAGAATGACATTGTTCTGGTCCAACCGTAATACTTAAACCACAAAATTGACAACTGTACACACACAAAATAAGAAGTGAAATAAAAACAGTTACGTCCGAACTGTACACACAACCCCAAGATTTAAATTTTAATGTGAACCATAAAGCAGTTTGATACATCAAGTCTACCTCTTTGTTTCTGAAAGTATAGTGTAAGCCTACTCGCATTAAGCGTGATTTTGGAGCACAATTTTGGATCACCAGTGAACGCAGAAGATAACAACAATAAAGTAGTGTATGACAACTAAGAATTATGCGTATGGCGTTGAGCAAGAAGCTTGAGTTTATATTTTATAGGCGCAAATCACGAAATGCGTTGTCGGGAACATGTCTGTTGTATTGTAAATTAGAGTCACAACGTCCTTGCATATAAATCTAGATCTATATGAGTGCAAGCTAAATTTCAGTTCATAATCTTTCTTAGAAACGGCTTTTTTTGTTTGTTTGTTTGTTTGTTTGTTGTCGTCGTCGTCGTCGTCGTCGTCGTCGTTGTTGTTGTTGTTGTTGTTGTTGTTGTTGTTGTTGTTGTTGTT
>JBCAUA010833108.1:0-14072 GCA_038406235.1 Peronia verruculata
CAGAAAAGGCAGTACTTTTAAGAGAAAACAAAAGCTCAAAATCGCATTTTTTGGGCAAAATCCACATTTCAGGACGCAACCCCCCCCCCTTAAATGATAACAAGATCACCTACAAAGCTGACTGAAATTCATGATGCTTTTGTAGTATTAGATCTACATATAGACTATCTTTTTTTTTTTTTTTTACATTTATTTCCCTTTTTTTTTTTTCCTTATTACTACAGCAAATTACTAAAAAGAATTTAGATCTAAATGGATAATTTTCTATATCCCCAAAATTACGCTTTCAGTACCCCCAAATTGCATACCTGAAGAATATGTAGCCTTGAGCTACCTCCAAATTTGACAATGTGACCAACTTTCAATCTATGATACACTTTTGGTGACATCTTCTTTTTGTTTACCCACGTTCCATGTGTACTATCCAAATCGAAAATGTACCATCCTCTTTCAAATTGTGGTGTTGATGTTGCACAGTACTGAACCACAGCATGATATCTAGAAAGAGACGGATGTTCAAGTGTTACATCACAGCTGGGAAGTCTACCAAAGACATGAAAGGGCTTTGTACTGAGAGAAACAGTTCCAATAATACTCCCATTCTTCAAAACATCAAAGTTATAGTCATCTTCTGCCATTCCACTCCAGTCTGGAACTTTATAAGGAATAGAAATATTCTGCTGATGTGAATCAGGGTGCTCACTTTCCTCATTTCTTTTCTGTACTGAGATTTCGTCAATGTTTTCTGCATGCACTTCAGGCTTTTCTGCAATTGCCCGATCTTTTTTGGGTTTCGGTGCTGAAATCGAAAGTGGCACTGCGAATTCATTGGGAGACTTGAAATCGACTCCCTCTCCAACAGTGTTCTTTTTATTATCATCAATATCGTCGATACTTTTTCTGGAATCCAGTTGATCTTCTATCTTCACGTCGTCATTACCTGCAGATATATCTAGATCATTTTGATTTGTGTTACTGTTAACGTCGTCGTTCCGATCCATGTCGGCGATTTTCCTCCTTTCAGATCAAAACTTCCGGTGAAAATAAAGCTACCCGAAATCCATTTTCGAATTCGAGGGTTCCCCTGATACACTGTTATCCCGACTCTGTCATAGTAGCCTAGCCTAGGCCTAGTAGATTGATCATGTTCACTCACAACGCTGCGCATCAAACTTCGACACTGCGGCAGGAAATCTCTCTCTGCTGGTGCTGTCTTTGGTACAGGTAGAGAGCTAGAGTCTACATCTAGTGTGTCTGGAGTTTGTGAGAACAGAGGTAAGGCTAAAAATATTTCCGTAAGTTAAGAATTTGAACCTAGAATCGGTAGTGAATCATGTGATTCCCCCTGCAATATAAGTAAGTACCCTTACCAGAGCCGAGAACAAGATGATTTGATTTCACAGTTTTCATTAGATCTATAGTAATAAATTATTACATGGTTGGTGATAAGATTGGAATACCATTTATTGTTTCAAGAGTATCAGCCATACCTGTGGGTACCACTAAGAGCCACCAACAAGTCTAGAAGCACGGACTGAAGGACACGTAATCGGTGATCTTTGATGAAATAGAGTTTAAACTGAATCTAGATAGATCTAGATATCACGAAGAAGCCTGGCATAGGGGTAGGCCTATAGAGGGATATGGAGATCGAAACCTGCACTTTTTTTTGTGTGTGTGATTCAATGACTTCTTGGGAAGGGACAAGCCTGACATCTCTAGGACTCTAGCCTTCTTGGATAAGGGCAAAGGTTCTGTGTGTATGTTTTGCATGTTATAGAACTCAAGGCAGTTTATAAATATAATAGACATATAGATCTAGATCTAGTAATCAGAGTGCTGCTGTGATCAAATTTTCTAGATTTCAAGCCACATGCATGTTCTCCCCAGAAAACAGGCAGCCACAAATTATAAGATCCCACTTTCTTGGGACAGAAAGGCTTAAACGAACGACCAAAAAGATAAATATTTATGGTTACTAGATCTAGAATCTAGATAAGGATATGACAATTGAAATTTTCCAATAAAATTGTATTTGTCCTATCAGTGCTGCAGCTATATCATAAAAAGGTGAGTTTGGGTAGTAGGGGACAGAACATTGTAAACCACAAAAAAAAACCCACTTGTACTTGTAGAATCGATCACATTGCTTAGTTCAAAATATCACCATCAACTGACTGTTTATGTTCATGAGTCAGGCCCTCACTTAATTATTGACAGTTACTTTACTATGATATCGATGCACTGCAGCTAAAAAAAGATACTTTGATTGACATTATTTTTTAGTAATATACTTTTATGCTTCTTAATCACTTTCAGATATTGAGTGCTACAGTGTTGGATAATTGGACCTGGAATGGAATCTCCTGAAACATATTCTGCAAGTGAGGAGACAGGCAAAGAGAAAATGTCTAAGGAAACCATTCCACAAACGTCAGAAGCAAAGCGAAACTTGGTATCATTTTGGATCTTTGGATTATGTAATAACTTTGCATATGTGGTGATGCTGAGTGCTGCCCATGATATTCTGAAAGAAGAAGAAAATTCTAATTCCAGCTCAACAACGACAAACTCTTCAACTGCTACTCCCATCACAACCACAAGGTCATCAGAAAATGAGACATATTTGGAGTGCAATGAAACAAGTACTGGCGCCATTTTATTGGCTGACATTTTGCCCACTTTACTAGTGAAACTGACTTTCCCATTCTTTTTGCAGAAGATACCATACCATGTAAAAGTCAGTCTCATCTCAGGCTTTGCTCTCACCAGCTTTCTGGTCGTTGCCTTTGCCCACGAAGTATGGTTAAGTATTATAGGTGTTGTGTGTGCAAGTCTTGGAGCAGGTCTCGGGGAAATTACTTTCTTGAGCCTGACAACTTTCTACCACAGAAATGTGGTGTCCATGTGGTCGTCAGGCACCGGAGGTGCTGGAGTGTTTGGAGCCCTTGTCTATGCAGGATTCACTTCTGCAGGGCTCTCCCCAAGGACATCCTTGCTTATAATGCTGACAATCCCAGTGCTGATGATGATAATGTACATCTTTGTCTTAACTAAGCCTACCATCAACGAAAAGAAAAATGATGATGCCGAAGATTCAGCACTACTGTTGGAAGAAGCCAAGCAAAAACAAAACACCTTAACTTTGCAGCAAAAACTTTCTCTGATTCCAAGTCTATTGAAATACATGCTACCATTAACCTTGGTGTATTTTGCAGAGTATTTCATCAATCAGGGTCTTCATGAATTACTTTACTTCAATGGAGAATTCATCTCTAAGAGTGAGCAGTACCGTTGGTATCAAGTTGATTATCAGATCGGTGTCTTTATCTCGAGATCATCTGTTAACTTTTTTCACTTCAAGAAGTTGTGGATCATGTCAGTTCTTCAGTTTGGCAATCTTTCTCTCTTGCTGTTCCATGTTTTCTATCGTTTCATTCCAAGCATGTGGATTGTATTGATCATTGTTCTATGGGAAGGACTTCTTGGTGGAGCTGCCTATGTCAATACATTCTACAGAATGACCAATGAACTACCATCAGAGCAGAAAGAATACTGCATAGGTGTAGCTACCTTGGGAGATTCAGTAGGAATCGCTGTAGCAGGGGCTGTGGCCATTCCATCTCATAATGCAATCTGTGATTTACATTTGAAAATGTGAGCCCTGTGTGAGACTGTTTCCAAGTTTCACTTCCATACAATAGGACTGACTTAACATTAGAGTTGAATAACTTAACTTCTGTTCTTGTAGAGATGGCACGATCGTTCCAGATGTTATTGAGGTTGGTAAATGCTGTCCTTGCCTTTCCTATCCTTCCTTCTAAAGTTTGCTCCACAACAGCAGAGAACCGCTTGGGTGAGTTTTCAGCGATAAGGCCTCAAATTGTGGATTTTGGGATTTCAGTGAATTTGCATAATTGAATATTTCTAGATCATTAATACCAAGTGCCAAGGCTCAGTTCTGCTGGTTTGAGACCCAAAAATGCATTTGAAAGGTTTTTTTTTTGTTTTTTTTTTAAAATATATATATAATCTCATCGATCATTTTGAATTTTATAATGTATTGTCCCTTTTTTCATGTTGTGTCTTTTTTGTTAACTGAGATTCACCAAAATCTTAAAATCTCAACTGTGTATTGTCATATAGGCATCAGATTTGGTACACTGATAGACTATTCATATGTGTAGGTAATAGGCTAATTAGTTTGATGTTTTTCTCAAGACGAAGGCAGAAATTGTTTATTCTTTTATTGTGGGCTGTGTTTTAACCCCTTCTCTGTCAACATCAACTTTAGAACCCTCCACATCTATTTCATCTATCAAAGAAAAACAAAACCTAGTCTGTTGTTTCCATATGGCTCTTGCTTTTCGGTATACACTTATGGGAATTGAATATCTTTGTTGGTTTTGTAAATTTTAAGAAGATACATTAGTTGCTTATTTTTCAAGATGCCACTGCTGTCATGGCAACAAGCAATATTGAAATTATTGTGAATGAAATAGGTTTATAGTATGTTATCAAGGACATTTCGTATCACTGAGGCCAAAATTTAAAGAATTTAAAATTTCACCAGAGCACCCTCTTATAGTCTTAGATTAGGTAATTGGGCTGGTGAAAAACCTAATCATAAAACCACAGAACCATGAATGTCTGGCCCTCAGATATACCATTTCACATAACCTTGTTTATATGCTTCATTGGTGTGCAATCATTTTATGACTTCTGTCCATTATTTTTAGAAACACCATAACCCCTTCAGTTTCACCGTATGTATATGTATAAAATTTGTTGTAATTTATAGGAAAAGTGCCATTACTATTTTTGCTTGGTCAATTGATTATAGTATTTTTATTTTGATTCTTCATGTACTGTCACCTCAGAGAGATGCATGATTCAGTTGAGACTACTGGTTGAAATTGCTTGTACATCTGATCATGCTAGGTAGAAATGAAAACTTTGAAACTAAGGAGGATTTAGTGTAGAGAGTCTTTACTTCATTACATATAAACTGGGAATGCATTAAATCCTCAGATATTGGAGGTTACTGTTGCTCTTTATATCTTAATGTTTGGAATGATAGAAGTTCTGGCTCATGACATTTGATAGGGTATTCATTCATTATATGCTGGGAATGAAAGAATTAAACCTGTGTGAATGAAATGTCTTGAATTTAATTTAGACTGAGCATAGATGATGTAATAATTATTAAACTTCCACTTATAATGTGTAAATTGTTTATCATTTGTATTTCATGCTGCTGAGCGAATGGTACAAATCATTTTTTACACATAAAGTGACACTTGGTTTTATTATTTTCATGGATATCTACTCTCATGACAGTCATTACCCCATTTCATTTCCCTTTTCACATTAATTTTTACCGATGTGGGTGCCTACCCTACCAGCTTATTTTTTATGCAAATTATTTTTTTAATTATCGCAACACCAACTGATAAGATCAACCCTATGAATCCTGGTTCCTGATCCTGCCATCCTGTTACATCTGGGTATGTAGTGAAAAACGCCTTATTTTACCACTGATGCACATGTAACAGGTTATAGAATCATAACTGAACCTGAACACAAACTTCTCAGACATAAAAATTTATATTCCTCAGTTATCTCCAATATTCCAGTTTGTTATGGCAATCCCTGCAGAAGGTTGATCCTTTTTGAACACACAAATATGTACATGTACTTCCTTGATTCCCAAAATATTGGGGCTGTGATGTGTGGGATTTTGAACAAAATTCCTGAAATGTGGGGATACTTGGATCAAAGAATTAGATGAGACGTTAGAAGTCTGTTCAAGTTATTGCAGCAATTATGAAAATACTGAAGTTTAATTTTTTTTTTTTTAGTCCTGTGAATCCACTTGAATGAATTTTGTTTTGTAGATAGAATGGTGTGCAGCCATTCATGGCAAAGATGAAAATTAGATGAAGTTGTCATTACTTCTTTACACTGCTAATTAATTTACAACTGCAGTATTGCAACTTACTGGGCTGATGTCAGAACATTTACAAGAAGGCCAAATTTGTGTGAATTGCAATAAAATCTCGGAATTTGCTAAATGCCGATCCTCCGAATCTCGCTTATAGAGAAACAATTTTCCCAGAAGTGATGAGTAAAACCACCTGGCGGCATACCAAAGATGGTTTAACGGACCAGCTTTTTGTTGTTCACCCACTCCTAACAATGCCTGCTGGCTCTGATTACATGGGACAACGTTTGTGTGATACTTATGCAATAGGCTAGGCCCAGGTAAACAACCTGGGCTGGGGATGGTGTTTCTTTGTCCATGCAGTTGAAAATAAAGCGTTTTGTGCAGGGTGTGGGGGAAAAAGGAGTAATCTGTACTGTGTTAAGGAATGTTCTGCGATATCATTGGTCTTACACACGCAGACAATGGTCTGGGAGTGGTCATCAATAAGCTGCAACTCGTCAATAAGACGCATTTATTGCTTAACATACACACTGCAGCGTGCAGCACATTACTCAAACTGTCAGTGCTGAGTAAAACATATCATTCAGTAGCCTACCAGTTTCAATATTTCATTGTTAAAAAAAAAAAAAGGAAAAAAAGCTGTAATTGTTAGACATTTTTCTATGCAAAACATATGAGCAGGTTTTTTAAGGGGATGCTTATCAGGGGAAATAATTAGCAGTATCAATGAGGCAATATATTCCTCGTTGCACTCGTTGCCATTGTTTTGAGTTTTATGGTCTCTATTGGATATTGAGAAATTCTGATATTAAGAAATAAAAATCCTTGTCCCATTGATTTCAGATCTGAGTCCCACTGTATCATGTTAGTGGGACATTCTAATTAAGCCTTTAGTGATTAAAAATTGTTGTATGATGTCGGAAATATTCAGCAGAAAATTATTTCAGGAAAACTCATTCCAATTTTTTAAATGCATTCCATTCCAAGTACTGTTATTGTTTTAAAACCAAATGTAGAACCTATGTAACAATAGTTCAGACTTCAGTCATCCTTGTTGTTTTTACCCATATGTAAGATTCTTCCGAAAAGGTTAGTTGGAACTGTATAGAAATTTTAGTCTGTCTTGAAAAATTATGAGTGCATATATTCAGTATGTGGAAAGACAATGATTTGGATATAGATATAGGGCCTACTAATTTCTATTATCTGCAACAAAATCCATAAAAAGCTTACAGACTGGAAAACTGCTGAAAGGATCGATCTGAAATTATGTTTCTGAAATTTGGCACTCAAAATTGTTGCATAAAGATCTGTTTCCACTTCCATAAACACACACAAAAGAAGCTTATTTCATTTGACATTATTCTAAAATGCAATAATAATTGAAAAATAAACTTGCAAGGATCTTTGGTCGGAATTGTACTTTAATAGAGTGAAGGGAGATTTATTGTGAGCACAAGCTCAGTTTACTCGGCACTCTTAATTTACATTTACGCACAGCCCCTTCTGTTCCCCTGTTTCATTAGACAATATTTGTCATTTGTAATTTGTCATCCAACACAAAACTTTTGATTCAATAATCCCAATTTGTAGAATGGGTTTTTATACATACTAATATTATACATATATGCGGAGCAGTGTATAAGAGAAAGCATTTCTTATTTTCTCTTGCCATTTTCTTTCTTATTCGTACTTTGATATCAAGTGCTCTTACTGTGGTAAATGTATTGATCACATGAACAGGAAAAAGAGAAAGGCATGATAAGTGATTAGTTGTGGGCAAATTCAGGGAAAAATGAATGATTTGTTGAAACATTAGCAACAAAATTGTAATTATTCTTACTAGAATATTAGTACAACATAGAATAGCATAGGCATGAGAAAGAAAAGTTGTCAAATTGCTGATTTCTAAGGGGGATATTATCTATACATTTATGTTCGATGAAAGAGAGAGAGCTGAAACATTATATTGATGTGGGATGTGTTGTTGAGGACTCATGGATGCTCATGCTGATGGTATTTATTTAAATGACAGCTGATAGCAAAACTCCCTGTTTTTGTGTATTTGATAAGATATTGTCATGTATCATTATATAGTTTTATCATTGATTATACAACAATATCCATGGCATGAATTTGAAAAACTCATTGTACTTCATTTTTTTTTTCCCCTTCTTTAGGTAGAGTTTTGAGGCATACGACATGAGGAATCTTAGTCTTTCAGTTTGTTGTGATTTCTTTTGAAAGATCTTGCACCAGTATTGAAAACAAAATCATTTGATCTGTTTTTGCAAATAAGAATCAAACAGGGCACTGAAAGAGAAAGAAATTACTCAGTGGAAGAAGTTTATTTGCAACTTCAAAAACATTCTAGAAAAATTATTCATGCAACTTTATATTTCAAAAGAGTGAAAAGTGTAATATTCTTGTGATATATCAGAACAATTCTATTAATTCTAAACTGAAATAAAATAACAGAATATTTCAAAAATAGCATGCAGTTGTTGACTTTCTGTGAAAGTGTGTGTATACATACACATGTGTGTGTGTGTGTAATTTAGTAATGTTCTGAACAGATTCATTGGGTCGGTGGTGAATACTTCTCAAATTAAGGAAAACCCAAGAAAGTTTGGAACAATTTTCTCAGTATCATTGCATCAGTATATATCTCCTCTATTCAGAAATTCTTGGACGGTGAAGATTTTCAACAGTTTTCTCAAATGTAGTTGTCAGTTTTTCTTGACCTGTCAAAAAGTCATGAAATGGGGATTGTTTTTAAGCAGCCTTATTATGTCCCTTTGCCAGATACATGAGGTGTTGGACAGACATGGTAAAGACAGGGAAAAAAAAAATGATCCAATACTTCAACAGTTCTTGCTTGAAACATACATCATGAAAAATGCAAGGCGTTTGGAAAATGTTTTCTTCTTATGGTAATACTTTTAAGATTTTTTTTTCTAGATCTAGGTTTTTGTGTGTGATCAATATCTGAAGTTATGAAAAGAAAAATGCCGGTCAAAAACAATCTGGAAATCCTTCCACTGAACTTGTAAACCCAAATGCTTTAGAATGCATGTCAGAGATCAGTCTGTAAAGACATACAACTTATCATGATACATACATGTAAGCCTGTATACATGCACTTCATTGATTCCCAAAATACTGCAGCATTTTCACCATGAATCACTAGATGACTCATTCTTTCCAGTCTCATCCATACTTGTACCGAGATTATTATGCAGATAATGTTCACATTAATGCAAACACATGTAAAATAATTACATACAAATGTGTTACCCACAGTTACAAAAATTTACGTAATGGAAATGTTCCACTCATTTCACATCCATTGTCCCTCATCATTATCTGCATTGCTCCACCTGTCTACGATTAACTATAAACCTGTCGCTGTCACCATCAGTGTACATCCTGAATGGCTCACGGGCACCATGCCCTAACTTAGTCCCTACCTGTACTTGTTTACTTGTTTAACACCACTAGCTGTTACCAACCACGACATATTTATTGCATCATTTGCATTATCTTTATCCTGGCTATCCAATTAGTTTTACCGGAGCTGAGTAGGTTTACCAAATGGCGACCAAGAACGAAAGAGATCTTTGTGGGCAAATCATTTGTGTTGTAATAGAAAAAGAAAACAAAAAACAAAAAAATAATGCAGAAAAAAAAAACCCATTAAATCAGGCATGTCAATTTTCCTATTTTAATAGGATTTTCTACTTTTTGGCTGCCAGTAATTTCTCTGTTGGTTCTAAATCTGGTATTATTTTACCATTAACATACTTCAGTTTTACGTGTTGTTAAAGAATATACCAGGAACTTTTCCTAACCTTTTCAGGTAGACAGAATGACATCCCTATTGAAAAATGCACTGAGCAACACAGCGGCTCTTTAAGAGATGCTAAGTCAACCACACTAACTTGCACGATGAGCTGAAGTGCCACCCAAGTGGCTCTTATAACTATTTATGATTGGATAAAAAGACTTACATCTATATAATTCAATGAAAACCCAGACCTCTCCGACTAAGATGTGGAATTTATACCTTGCGCCAGATCAGAAAATTCGTAAAAACAAAGCTGAGAATGATGCTAGATGAATAGATCTAAGTCAGATAGGAATTCACACTTGGTTAGGCCTAACCCAGCCCTTGCACACACTGTGTTAACTTGAGTGAAATGGTTGTGTTTACAAGTATTGTATTATGGGAGGAGAGTACAGTGTATGTAGAGAGGGTGCTACAAGAATAGTCCACCAACGTGTACTTGATGGTGGATACACTCAGAGTAGTTTATACAGGAAATTGATAATCATCCCAATAGTATGGTGTTTGGTATTAAATCCATGATAAAAATTCCAATTCTTTTTTACAATTTGATGTCTTTATTTTCCTACCCCACTCGGTCAATTCCCAGAATGAAGATTAAAATACATCAGGAAGTCCCACAAATCTGGCTCTCAGCCATATCATTGATCCGGCCGGCCTCAGGACATTATGCTCCTATGTCACCAATTTTGTTCATTTTGCAATATTAAAATCTGGCCTACTGCCAGGGCTGTATATAGGGGAGGGGGGGGGGGGCTGGGCTGCCTCAGTCAGACTACAGTGCACTACAGTCCATACAACATGAACATCTGTTTCCTTGTTACAGCTCGTACACATGATATAAAACAATAAACAAGAAGATTGAATAGTGCAGGAATACGGGCTGTTTGTTTAGGTCTTTCATTTGAATTTCTAATTCATCAGCTCAATATTTAACACATTTAAAAAAAAAAAAAAATGCACTGAAATGACAGTTGTTTCATGCTTGTACAGCTACATTAAATGGCTCATAAGTTTCAGAAATAAAACTACAGGTAGTGACGTCTGCCTTATGGAATATAGAGACATCCATTTCAGTGTCTGTCGGACATAATGCAGGAAGAAGGTGATAGTTACAAAACTTGTCAATACATTGTATGTCTGTTATGTCTAAGCCTTTATTTTCCACTGCTGTGTCAGGCCTTTACTTTCCATTGGTTTATCTATTCTGCCTATGCTATCCCAAGTCTTAAATGGAATAATAACAATGTTCTTTAAATTTGTTTTGTGAGTATTGGCTACTGTTAATGTTAATTTAGAAAGTGTTTTTTTTGAGGTCCCCTTCAACTTTCACCCAAATTTCTAGTTCAGGAATTGTGTCATTGTGCTAAGTTAACTTGTCCTGTGGGGCATATGAGTTTAACTTATGTAAGGTGAAAAATGTGCGATATAAATCTTGGTCCATCAATTGTGCATTTTCAAATATTTTCATGCCTACACTGATATGACATCTGCATTTATTTTTTGACATTTTTCTAGTTCAGTTTACACATTCTTTAATTGTCTCGCAGCCAGGGCAAATGAGTCAGAAGTCAATCCTGGAGATTTCAAGTTATGACCACCTTTAACTATTTTCCGCTTGAGACTTGTTAAAGGTTTCAGAAATTTTGAGGGCGTTGAAGAACTGACAGGATTGAAAGAGTCTGTTTTATTGTAAGCTATTTATTTAGTGCTCTTTGTGCCATCTATCTTTATTATGTTTTCACTCTCTGGCTTGTTCAATTTCTTTGTAACACATCCTAATCACAGTTGTACACTATGAGTCACACAGAACAGATTTGAGATCAAAAGCATACTAGGATACCATGACTATATTGAGCTACTTCTCTGGCTGCTCTAAATGCTGTCTGTGCTTGATTTTTTTATAGATGAGGGGCAAGTATGGCATATATACTTAGAGTGGGTCCCTTCTTTGTTTTTTCCTCTACCAATTGTAAAAATGTCCTTTTTCACTGTCTAGTGTTAACATGTTTTTTGTACTTATTTTTTTAAAATCCGGGTCTTGTTTTTTCTCCCACAGGTTCTAAAGAGTACTAAAATAGCCTTGTGTATCTCCAACGAATGTTCTTTCACTGTATACATGTGCGAAAGATATCAGACACTCATTTGATAAGAGGCCGATTAACAAAGGCTCTCTTATGATAAGAATGTTGGCAGAGGATGTGATGTTCACCATGCTGTAGCATCAAAGTAACAGTGGAGAAGATATGACAGTCTGAGAATTAAGAGTTTAAATGTAGTAGTAGTAGAGCTACATCACAATTATACAAAAACTGAAGTATCTCCGCAAGAAATTTGAGATCTCTGAATTAATTCTAGAGTCTATGGTTGCTTGTCAATTAAATGGTTTTTCTTAATAAATTTCAAATCAATATTTCATGCTGATAGGGTTTACTAATATATATATATATATATATATATATACAGACTTATCTGACACACAAAAGAACAAAGAATGTTTTGATATAATTTTTATTATGATGCAGTTCAAAAGATAGTCAACAAAAAATTATGAAAAAAAAATGGATTTTGCCTAACTGGTAACAGTTTTCCTCGCGTGAATGGGCCAGTTTGTGGTACCTGTTAACTTTGTGACCAAAACTGAAAATTCACATTTCCATATCACAGTTAATAAGAGCAGAGAGCTAAAACCATAACAGCACATTTCTGATAGACTCTGAAAAAAAAAAAATGCTCCAATTCAAGAATAAATGTAATACTAAAATGGTTGACACAACCAGCTGTGTGCATCATTAGGCATCAGAGTTTGCTATCATTATGAACAATGGAAAGTTCAGATCTGAATTTGGACGGATTTCATAGTCAATGGTGGTCAGTATGAGTAAGTGGAAAGCAGGTATCTGAAATAAAAAGAGAAAACTGTGTTTCTATAAAATGCACATACACAAATATTGTATTACTCAAATTTATAGAAATATGAAAAATACAAAAAAAAAAATCCAAAGAGTTTTAACAAACATGAACTACAGTATAACTGTAAGATGATTGAATTAGTAACGGCAGAATAAAAAGCATGAAAAAAAGAGGATGAAATAAACATAAAAAGTGTTAAAGTAGAAAAAAAGTAGTCTCTTGTTACACATGTGAAGCTATATCTGTACATTTTGGCACTTCCTAATGAGCTTGTGTGTGAAGCTATAAATATTTAAAGACATTATGACTATTGAAGTAAAAGAAGATTGCAGTATCTAACTAAAAGGTTAACACTTCGTTCACTACCGATAATCTCACAGTTCATACAATCATCACAGATGAAAGCTTACATTAACACTTTTGACATGACATGAACCATAGGACTTAACATGGGCTCCTTCCATACATGGACCAAAGAACTGTTGTGCATCTGAACCCAGTCAGTGTATGGCTAATGTCAAATTTTTAATAGAAACAAATTATTGGCACCACTTGAAAGGGAAATCAGTACACTTGAGTATAATGAGACAATGCTTTAGCTCCAAATTTTCTCTGCTGAGGTATTCACATTCAAGGTTTACTCTCGTAATCCCAAGTCACTAAAATCCAATTTGCTCAAGGCTGGCTCTATTTAGGGCTCTAGAGGGCAGAAAAGACGCCCTCCCCCAGCCTTTCCTGCCACCAAATACTCTGGTCAGGCCTTTAAATGGTGAAGTTTATTGTGCAGCTAACTCTGACAGACTAACTCCAACCTGATTCTTATTCCTAAGAGATCAGCAAAAATATGTAGCATTGGACAGAATAGCAGCCAAAAAGGATTTAGCGCCCTCTCCATTCCCCCCAGTGCCCTATTCCAGCACCTGGTGGGCAGAATTGACACTCTGTTCCCACTAAAACATTCTGTGACACCCAATTTATTTCATAAGGATGACTTGATTAAATGGTTGTCCCTCTTCCAGTAACAAACAACCAACCTCATGAAGAAACAAAGGAAGTTTGCTGGGCCTCTCTTGCTCGTCTCTCTGCCAATTTTCTGTATCGCTCCAGCTCCTGGTTATGGGGAACAAGGGATGACACATTAACCCTAGAAACATGAAGGGGCCAATTTGATCAAAGATTTGCTCATTGTGCTTGTATGGGATTCCTTCCCAAGCAGCATGCAATCTAATAATGCACGTAGTAATAATAATAGAAAGCATTTTTATGTAACTTTTTGCCATTATTTCACCTTACAGACCCACAAGAGTTCTCAGATCTCAGGACTCAAGACTCTTGGTGGTTCCTAGATATAACCTTAAGAAGTTT
>JBCAUA010833130.1:0-14071 GCA_038406235.1 Peronia verruculata
AACCATGGATAATTTTTGTTGTCCATTGGAATTTATTTTTCGTCTTGCTACCGGTCAATTTTAACTCTCTTCTTACATAACGTCTGGTTTCTTATCGTCTTCATCGGTTTTATATTTATTTATTATTGCATTTGAAATTTCTCGTTCAGGATTGAGAGAGGCAATACAATATTATTTTGAAGTAGTTCAACAACGAGTTAGTAAATCTTCGTTCTGCCTAAAAGGTAAACATGTCGTTCTCATAAAAGCATGCGACAAGCGTTTAACAAAAGTTCTCCCTTCCCTAAACTAAATAATAGAGTGGAGAAAGCTATAAAAGATCAAGCCATGGGTGTTTTATTTTCTTGCCACATCACGCTTCTTTTGCGCTGTGAATACCTGATCAGGATGTCCGCTTTACCCAAATTTCCATGACATTAATCCTCCCCTTTCCCCCACTAAACGCTCTAATTAAGGCTGTTTGTTCCCCTGTTTTAATGGGAGAAGCGAGAATTAACAAACAGAGGGAAGCGGGACACACCGGGTCACCATTATACAGTAGTAATATTTATGCTTGAGAGAAACACCTGTTTCGGGTCTCCCTTGAGGAGTATAAATTGCCCAGGTGCGAGATGATACGACAGTACCATTTAATTTTTTTCTTTATTTTATTATTTTTATGGCTTTTTTCTTGACTGTCTGTCTTCATGACCGTCTAAAATACATTGTAACATATTTGAGCACGGTGAAAAATGGCTTCAAAAGACTGAATCATGAGAGCATGCTGGATGCTGCATTTGAGAACATTCGAAAGAAAAATATATACAAAACAGAAGAAATCAAGGAAGGACCTAAGTAGTAAAAGAATTAGAAGGAAACATCTTCTTTAATGCTGTTGTGTTAATGCCATGATATACAAACAACAGTTTATAAATTGCTTGAAACAGTAACAGTCTTATGGATTTTTAAAGAGCCTCAAGAGTAGAATAGCAATGTCTTTGAAATACACAATGTGCTCTGATTTTATGACATTATTATTAGGCTATTCTTTTTTTGACCGGAAGTCCGGTGCACGGCCGGCCAGGTACAGTACACCTGTTTCCGCTCTGTCATTAGCATCAGCTCCCTCTGTGTTCCTGTCCAGGGCGCCGACCACTGGTTATAAAAAACGTCGTTCAAAACAGCTCTCTTGACCCCCCGCCACAAAGTATAATATGTTTTAGAGGGTTGATTCTGTATATTTCTTATTTTATGTCCTTCTACTCTTCATGGGTGTTGTAGCTGATTATACCACGCGAGTGATCTTAATGCACGAGTCGAAATTGGTAACGGCGTTTTTCTTCGTCCGTACCCTTCAAAGAGACAACATGAGCAATTTTCTGACCGCCGAATTAGCCTACTTACCTGTTCATTTGAACTAAATGACGTCAAAGTCAGACTCTCAGTGGATTAATTGAAATGGTTGGTACAATATGTTAAAAAAAAAAAAAAGAGCCAAAGGAGAAAAAAAAAAAGGACATGGTTCTGTGTCTTAACTGAAAATATGAAAAAAAATATTTTATTTTCACACGGCCAGTTAACACCCGTCTTTTATATGAAAAAAAAAATCCTTTTTCTCTTGTTCACTCACTTAACTCACTGTATATATCTCTCTCCTTTCTCTCTCTCTCTCTCTCTCTCCCTCTCTCAGCCTGTCATTCTCTCGCGTCTCTTCTTCCTTTAACTCACCTATCCCCCGCCCCTCTTTTTTTTTTTTTTTCTCCTTGCCATGTGTAAACGACATTCGACAAGAAAGGAGCTATTTCACGTGTGTAATACCTGTGCAGTTTATGGCATGCCAACAATAAAGTTTGATATTCAAATCAGCTGAAGGCATTAAGTATCTCATATAGCAGACCACACCTGCAATTATAATAAAAAAAAAGAGAAGGTGGAGTAAACCAGTGCACAGATAAACAGAAAGACACGTGCACTCTGAAGTATATCATACTAACAATAGCCTACAGAGAACACACACCCATAAGACACATAGGCATTTGATCTATAGCAATACATCTTACCCAAAGAACAGACACACACTTTCGGTTCCTCGTATGTCCGTTTGTCCTTCATAACTCGGATGTCATGCCCCACAAACAAACACACACACACACACACACACAGACAGACAGACACACACACACACATATGAATAGACACACACAGGCATATTGACAATTATCGCATACAATCTGTGCAAAAGACCACACAGACACACTTACGCACACGCGTGCGTCATAATATTATCTTACTTTCTTAAAAACATGCGTGGTTGACATTGGATCAAAGTTACTGAACAGATTTGTTCCGACCAAGCGAACGGTTGGAAATCCCCGTCTTATTTTAATAGGGGGGTACAAATACTGAAAACTGTTCACTCTCACTGACATAGAAAAACAGATAAAAATGCACGGGATCGGTGGCAATTGTTCTCGGATCTCGTTGTAGAGAGGTAAAAAACATCAGTGAGTGTTCTATTTTTAGCAGAGGGGTACAAACATTCCGTCTGGGATTTCCAGGTTTTTGCTTCGTCGAAGATGAACTATTAGTTACTTGTTGGCGGTCTCTACAATATGTCTTGATACTCAATACATCAATGCAAATTGTCATAATTATAACTATGTAAGTTGATACGGGAACATAATGCCATCGGAACAGTCATCTATGACAAATTAATACGAGTTGACGGAAGAGGATGAATATGATTATGATCACTACCACAAATGATACCGTCGTAAGCCTCGGAATCCTTATGAAATGGAAGTGTTTTGCTTATGTTCCAATCATTTAATAGTGGTGAAGATGATAGTGATTGTGGCAGTACATGTACTAGCTGTGAGGATAGTACTTAAATTGTAAACCTGTGTTTAGTGTGGACGTAAATTTGGTTATTAACTGGTGATGATGAAACTTGTTGTGAAGTTCCTTTCTTTGTTTTCCGACGATGAAAGTTGTTGTGAATCTTGATAGGCCGAGCATGTAATGTTGTAACTGTAGTTTTTGCTGCAGGTGGGGGTTGGGGGTTAGGAGGGGCGGGGGATGTGAGAGTGAAAGTTATTGTCTGGGACAGACAGATGAATAAAATTGAAATAGAAGATAAATCATTAATATGTTTTATTCCCTTTTGTCCTTTCCACAGCAGCTGCGCCCCTCTAACCATGCCACCATACAGAGCATCGTCCACGCTATTGGTATCTACGACAAAGTACCAGCGCCATGTTGTGTCCCTGATGTCATGTCCTCCGTCACACTGCTTTACTTTGACGAAGACAGGAATGTCGTGCTCAAGAACTATCCGGGAATGACAGTTGAGTCTTGCGCATGCCGGTAACCAACGACGCCAGATTTCCTGATCGTGTATCATGAAAGCAGTTTCAGGTGGCCATGCACAGACTGGCACAGCTCCGCTCTTCTGTGACAACTTTGGCTACGGGGGAATATGCCAAGGAAACTACTGTCATAATGGATACATTTTAAAGATGTCGACAGGATTATAAATACACAAACTGAAACAGTTGGCGGGGATGAATATTATATGTTAAGTTTTTCATAGGTCTGATTGTTTGTTTATTTGGTGTTTGTTTTTATTTTGTCTCTTAAGCTATTCATTACCTTCTCATTCTCATGTTCCTCTCAAAACCTCTCAAAACAATGATAGCTTAAAAAAAAAAAAAAAAACTATTTATTATGAACATGAACTGCATGGGCATTAAATTAAATAGCGATAAATGATATGATTCATCATAAGTATTCCAATCAATCCTGGCATGCAGATTAATGGTTTTGGGACGAATCTGAATTGTGAAGTAGAAACTGATCACCCAGACTTAGAGAGAAAGACAAACGTCCTTTTAAAATACTATTTTCTTTCAATTTTTCGTTAACCATTCATGTCACCGAAGTACATGAGGCTGATTTTGCCCTTTCATGTCAAGTAATATTGTGTCATAGGAAAACACTTGACTTGATTGAGAAAAAAAAAAAAAATGATGAAAAAAAAAAAAAAACGTGTCCCTGGCAAAAACTATATTTTCTCCTTTTTGACCGAGACTCGAACTGAACATACAGAAAACAAGAGAGGAAAAATAAATACTTAATTGGCATTTTTGGTTCGCAGTAATAATAGCCCGTGATCAGATTTTGAGAGAGACTTGCGTGCTGGAAAAGATCGGTTTCAAAGGGCTTCCCCTGAAGGATCACTGATAGTTGATGATTGCCGTAGAAAATATAAAATTAATGTTCACGATAATCATATGTTTTGATTGTTCTGTATTCATAAATATTCTGTAGGCCTACTCTGAGTCTACACTGATTTCATAGTCACTGTGTGATGAATGTTTCATTGCTAAAAAAAAAAAAAAAAGAGAAAAATGAATGATGACTGCACTTTCTGCACTTAATTTGTCTTCATTTTCAAAACGAAATAATTTAAATATGTTATATACTTAACTTTTGGCAATGATACAGTGATATTCTGAAGTAAGAAAAAAGAAACAAATACTGAAAAGAACATCTCAACCTGACTGGATCTATAGATGATCCAGTAACTGATTTTGTACGATTGCATTATCAAATCAATCTTTTTTTCTTTTTTTTTAATGAATCTAATGAAGAAAAATCATCTTTTTCATTCTTGATTTTTATGAGTAGCGTTGTCTGCAGCTGTGCAATGTGTTATTTTAATATCTGAGATCCGAAGCTAAGTTTATTTAATATTTCATAGCTCCATGTTGTGTAGGTAATGGGTCTCTTATTCGAGGACATAGACTGAGGACGTTTGTACAAAGGCAGTACCGGCAACGAATCGATCTGTAGCAAACTCGGTTGGCTTAGTGAAATTCACCATCAAGACGGATTTTGCTACCAGAATTAAAACGAATGGAATGGAAGAATTGCAAAAGTTGTTCGTAATGCTCTTCATTTAATCAAAAACAAAACAACAACAAAAAAGTTATGATTAAGCTCTTGACACAAGTTGTACTTTTGAAAAAGTTATTTTTTTGCGGAAAAAGAAAAAATCATGACAAAAGGAACGGAGAGTGGGCGAGGGGCAGAGAAAAAGGCAAAGGGAGAGAGAGAGAACGAGAGAGAGAATAAAGAGGGAAAGAAGAAAAGAAATGGTTAATAACAATAAGTGATTGGTTGCGTGCCAGCATGACACCCTCCCTGGTCCTCCCATTGATGTGACAGAAGAATGTTCAAGTCACTAACAGAGTAGGTCAATATTGAGCTAGGGCGTGGTCTATAACTCTTTTATACTTCAGCAAAAATAACAACAATATAAACATCAACAACAACAAATTCTCACAATTTTAACCAGTTCGTTGAGTTGATCAAACGCAATATTCACCAACATTAAAAGTAAACACACGGCATCACTTCATTCTGTAAAAACTACATCCTGCACTGTTTGTTAATTCAAAGATGTCCTAAACTAAATATCATTTTCTCTAAACTGCATGTTCAGGCAAACGGGCGTTTTTTCAAAGTACATTTGTAATGTATATGATCACACAGGATGATACCACTTTGAATGGAAGTTGAACAGGTTTAAAACAAAAACAAAAACAAAAAAAACTCTTTTTGCAAAACTTTGAAAATACAGGACCAAAGCGGAAAAGGAGAATGGAATGTACTTCCATTGCAAGGCAGCACTATATCGTATAATTAAAATTAGCCAATGATGATCAGATTTGGACCTTTAATATGCAGTTACCTGATATTGGCACAGAAAAAGGAAAAACAAAAATTGGTAGGAAATTTTAATTTAAAACAAAAACTTAATAAACTTTCCCATTGCTCCATAATTTCATCATTACCTAAAAGTTCTTTAGCTCCCCTCCACCCTACCCCCCCCCCCTTTTTTTCAGTACGCCACATTTTTCGTATTCTCGCTACCTATCTTTTCTCGTGTACTCACTCTACCTTGTACATTTAATCATCCTTTTTGCATTGGTGGATGTGAGGCCTTTGTTTTTAATATCCTAACTTTGCTCTGGCGTTGTTGTTGTTTTTTTTTTTTTAACATTTATGTATGTATATGAGTCACAATTTTCAGTTTCAAATTTCACCATGGTTGTTTTACCAATGCGCTAAGATTTTTTGGGTGCCAAGAGTTCTGTGTCGCATGATAGTTAAGAAATGTCCTGTCTTCGCTTCTTTGAAGCCTCCACTTTATATTATTTTTTGTCATCCCTTTCCTGCTTTCAAATCATCCTTTACATAGTTTTGCTTTCTGTCTGTTATGATAATTAAAACTCTATGACAAATGGCAGGTACTAAAATTGGTGTAGATATTTCAAATATATATACCTGTACACAGTGATAATATGATTTTTTTTTTTCACATTCTAATTGTATGCTGTCTCCGATTTGACATGTATGCTTTTGATTGGTTTTCTCTTATTGAAATGCTGAATCATCCACGTCATAGATGTCGTATTGATAGACTGTCTTATTACATTTGTATCAAATGGCTACCATTGAGAGGCAGCAATCAGTCAGTTGTTTTAAACACTTTCGTTGCATTGCCCGTTTTACTTCCGCCGTATTGTCAACGCTGATTTTCCAAACGAATTGTTCATTATTGTTTGGTTAGAGCTATTAATGTAGATAACAGATCAAAGTAAAATAGCAACCAAACAGTATATTGATGTCTGACATCAAGAAGACAAACTCTTTATATTTGGTTGCATTCTTGGAAACTCGGTAAAAGAATACTCAGATAAGCTTAGATAATATATATAGAGAGAGCATTTACATAGCGTTTATCCCCCTAAGAGAGGGTTCTAAGGGCTTTACAATCTATAAGATGTGGAATGATATGTTTTGTTCATGTCTTATTGTGTTAATATTTCGTATGCAGACTTGTTTTCTTTTAACATGAACGCGGGCAAAGTTCTAATCATACGCTTAATAATTATGGATGGAAAAAGATTAGTTAATTTTTGAAGTATTGCCTGATGGCATTGTTTTAGCTAATTTGTGGCAATTATTTCAAACTTGGCATGTAAACAGAAAAATCGAACACGTGTTAGGCTTCTTTTTTTTTGTTCTTTTTTTAAAATCTACCTCTTATATCTGTGTTCACACAATCCATGTCCTTAAGTTTTGTCATGTTTCTTACTATTTAGTTAGTTGTTAAATAATGTTATGGGTCATGTAATGTCATGTTGTTACTCCTCTGTTGTATCTTCGTCAGTCGTATAAAAATATTGCATTTCAGTCTTAGATTAGCTTACTTGTATTGGTGAATATCTGATAGATTGAACATTTTTTTTTTTTTTTTAAATTTGAATTTTCATTTCTTTATGTTTATTTATTTTATTTTATTTTTATTTTCCAGTGGAATATTTGATCATTATGCAGTGCAGATGTACTACACCTAATCTAAAGACTGTTTATCTAACTGTGTTATGTTTACAAAATATGCTGACAGAATAGGGAACTTTTAAGCTGCTTAACTATGCTTTCTTTTCAGACTTTTTACAAGCTAAGAATTTTGGAAAAATTGTGTAAAACCTACCTATTTTTTTCATGTTTCCAAGCGTGCATTTTCCTATGGATAATTATAATCTTTGCGGCCCTGCTTGTCAAATATGCTCCGGATTTCAGCCCATTCACAATAAACATATCTTGCTGCAATTGGGAATAAATTCGACCTTTATGTCTGAACAAAACAAGTGCAAGAGATTTTTTTTTTTTTCTAGCCAGTATTTCTCAGTTTTAATAAAAATACATATCAGAATGAGGCTGCGGCGAAAGTCTCCTTTAATTCGTTACGTTGTTTGATGTTTTTTTGTGGAGATTGATCTACACTAGACAGACCTTATGAATATTCTTGGTTTGTTTGTCAGACACATGTGACATGCACTGAAAACATGATTTTAAATTGAACTGTCAAAATCAATTAAACTTTGATTAAAGATCAAAATTAGATAATACCCCTCGACAACAAAGCATAGTTCTGACAGTTTGGCAATTTTCTTACCTGCTTGTTTTCTCTTTCAAATTTTGTGCAGCTACATTCTCCCAGTCCTACCAAATATTAAGAAATTAGCAATGTATTTTTTTGTTGTTGTTGTTTTTGGATAGGAATTTGTCGTTTCTTTTATCTTTGACAAACATGGACAATGAAGTCAGTTAGATAAACTGAAGATCATTGTTTTGGCTGTTTTGTTTAAATTGTTGTGGCCTAGTATGTTTGTCACTTTCATTTTTTGCTTCCGAGTATCGGTTTCTACGTCTGTCACTTGGAAATCGTTTGTGATTTTTTTTTTTTTTTAGCAAGAGGAGTTAAGATCCATATGTAATTAATTCTAATCTTATTATTACATTTTTAAACCGTCTTGTGTTTTCGTCAGTTGCTGTAAGTATAGATTTGATATGCTGTAGAATATTGATTTATTCTATAATATTGTGAATATGTGTACCTAGCGAAATAAACATCGTAATGTGCTGGAAATAAGGTGTAAGGTATTCCTTTTTATTTTTATTTGTAAGTCTCTTTATGCTTCATCAATTTGATGGTGACCGATTTTTTGTCTTGAGATAGGGAATACCACAGATTTTGTATAGCTAAACAAGAGAACATTTTTTTCAGTTTTGAAGTATTTGAAAGAAATTCCAGATTTTTAATAACAATGATCTCTATATCAAATCACTGACGAGCTGGCATAATTTATGAATCTCAGAATGATCCTGCAAAAAGAAGACTAAAAGGAGTGGGGTGGGAGGAAGAGGGGGCAGAGTAGTAACAGTAATAGTTATGCCAATTTAGGTATCAAAAAATACATATATAGGCTTTGTAGTAGTTATTGCTTGTATATTTCAAATTATATAGCATATAGAATGGGTGTGAACGAGAGAATGAGATAATTATATAGGATGGAGGGGGGGGGGGGAGGAGGAAAAGATGGAGAGATGGAAGAGCGTTGACATCACAACTTTTAAATCGCCTGGTGCTCCACGCACAGTAGGAAAACAGCTATCACAATTACTTTGTCTGAGCCGTGAATCCAGCGATACAACGTGGACAGCCTGCTACAGAAGTTATTGAACTTTATCTACAAATACAAGAAAACGTGACTGCCAGTCACAGGGCCACTTTTCTTTTCTTCATCGATCTGTTCTTTAATCAGGAATCGAATTAAACGAGTTTGTCCGTCTAGTCTGCGGTTACCTTGGAAATGTGGACACAAGTACGGTAATTTTGTTGTGATTATCTCCCCTTGTTTCGTGGTGTAAAGCCCGACCCGCTGGAAAGGAAAGCCATGTCACCGGAAACAGTAGCCTTGTCGCCTTCTTTTGACCTCCCCGGGTGGCCTTCAGTAGCAGCAAATAACTATGGGTCATTTAGCGGGTTAGAGAGCTTCCTGCAAAGAAATTTTCACGATTTGGTCCATTGCCGGGAAGGAGCAAAATTGTTTTTTTTTTTTTTTCATTTTTGAAGAGGAGGGTTGTTTTGTTGTTTGTTTGTGTTGGAGATTATCGGCACATCAGCACGATCACGACTATATTGTGCCAAACACGGTAAGATACGTCAGGCATCAAAAAGGCGAGAAGAGAGGAAAAAGATCGGGACAGAAGACAGGAGCAAGGAGAAAGAAGTCATTCTTGGAACGTTGAAATGCTATTCCATAGGAGACACCTTACAGACGGCGGGCTTTCACCGCCTACAGGTGGAGCAGATAACTTACTGTCTTATGTACCCCGGATCCCTGCGGGGCATGATGAGGAGGACATACCAGTTAACAGCTATCCACTGTTTCATCAAAGAATTTAGGGCGAAAAACATTGATTGAACAGCAAGAAGAATGAACATGGGATAGAATTCTTATGTCTCTTGCCAAAGTATGAGAGGAATGCAATGTAAAAGAGAGGAACCAGATGACATCAATCGGGCAGGCAACTAGGGAGAAGGCTGACCGACGTTTCTGTTCCATTAGTGATGTTTCAAGGAACACAAAACATAGTTTCCGCAGGGTCAAGTAAGCTCTATTAATTTATCTCAGTGTGGATTCAAAATTAGTGGATCTGTGTGAAGAAAATAAAATGAAAATTAAGAATACGCCTTTTTAATTTGGACAGACTATGGCAGTTTAATCAGGCTATATGAGTTAATCAAAATGACTGTAATACCGTACTTGAAAAGTTAAAAGTGTGTTAAAATAATAAAACATCGATGTGTTGTCATACAGGTTGGCATAATAAAACTTGTCACTTGAAAGATGGTCGATAGATGTCAGCACATTGCCAGACTGTGTAAGAATGCCAATGAGTCCTGAGGATTGCACCTTCATTATCTTTTGTCTCCATTGAGCAACTGCGGTTCTATCATAGAGTATCGTGAGCAAACCGACTTATATGCCTTGTATTCATAACGTGATATAGGGCTTATCAAAAGACTTTAAACCTCCCTCTCCCTCCTCCTCCTTCCTTTTTTTTTTTTTTTTTGTTTGTTTTTATTTTGTTTTGTTTTTCAGTATAATTATTATACTGATTGTAAGCAACACATTAAGGGTAGCCATCCTAGTACAGATTTGTGTCAGCCGACCATTTGTTCGTTCCTAGCATTTGAAACGAATTCTAGTTCAAAGGCTGTAAAATATGAGAAAAGTAGCACAATTGAAATTTATGCCACCTTTGAAATTCAATATTATATTCACGTACGGTACTCAAATTTCACAGTATGCTCACTCGCTTTATCTTTCTTTCTTCCTTCATTTCTTTATCTATTTCTTTCTTCCCCTCCTCTCCCCCACCCCCATTCTCTTGCTCTCTCTCTCTCTCTTTCTCTTTCTGTCGCTCTCACTTTTCTCTCTCTCTCTCTCTCTCTCTCTCTCCCGATTCCCTCAACTCTGATAAGAGACTCAAGAGATTTTGCGTGAAGGCCAAGCCTGTGACGTCTATCTCTTTTATTGACTCCATAACCCTTCATTACTCCTGGCCTGGAGATGGCTCATAAAATCGCGGTCATGTTTTGGTCAACTCTGACCCTCGTAAAACGCGCCCTTGGCACGACCAGTCTTTAGAGGACACAATACTGGCTATCGCTCACTTCAATAACAGACCTTGCTCTGTCCACTGACTGCTATCTTCGAAAACATTCGAACATCTGTACTCTACAATGGCCACAAATTCAATCAAATTGTACAACTATAGCAAAAATAAATAAATAAACAAATAAACGAATAAATTAAAAATTAAATCACTACATAAAAGTAATATAATATAATACAATATAATAACATAAAATAAAATAAAATAATGAAAAGAAAATAAATAAGCAAATAAACCCAGTTAGATAACAGTTTTTTTTTAAACGAAATCAGTTAAAAAAAAAAAAAAAACATTCATTTAGATCATCTGTGAATATCATTGTAGATCTTTGATAAATAAATCATCTTTTTGTGGAACTAAACATAAAAACGGTTAAAAAAACGCAAAATAATATGAGTAGTATAAGGGAAGGCAGATAACTGATGTAATTTTAAAATAATTTGTTCCCACCAAGCACAAGGCTGGAAATCCCTACGTCTGTATTTAGCAGGGGTACAAACACTCCAAACTGTTCACAAGTTAGCCTCGCATTTTGGTTTGACCCTGTTACGGTGGGTATAAAATGTATAAATAAAACTATCGCTGTAAGCCACTAATAAGCTTAGTAAGTATAATTATGTAGTAAGTAGTATTAACGTTTGAATAACGTAGGAAAACGACTGGACTGACGTACTTTAAGATGTGTGTGTGTGTGTGTGTGTGTGTTATTTTTTTTATTTATTTATCTTGTTTGTTTGTTTCAAAAATCTTGTATTCTACCATTGTTGTGGGATTTCGTGGTGGAACGCAACACACATAAATGAGTTACTAGTTTTAGCAGAGGTACAAGCACTCCGCCGGGGATTTTCAGATCTGTGCTTTGTCGAATCTGAACAATTCAACTTCCAGATGAAACAAGGACATTAAAAAAAAAAAAAAAATGTGGTTTAATTTAACTGCTAACTTATTTGTGAAATAATGGAGGCAGCCCGATATAAGCTTTGTAAAAGCATCTAACAACAGTTTTGTACCATACTGTTGACCAACACTGCTTGCATTTGCTGTTGCACAAAATGCCATACGGAACAATAGGTCCTATGCCAAGATGGCCGATGCTCTGTTCAGTTTGGGGCCGTCCACTGCGTTGCGCCTATTTATAGAATGTCTATAGCTATTGCTCAGTATTTTTCATATCTGACCAGTTAAGTGACCAACAAGAACGAGATAAATAATTCTAAGGCTAGGGCAGTGGAGACGCAACAACTTCAAGGTTGGGCTAAACTGCTTCAGTTGTCCTAAAAAAGTGTGTTTAATAGCGTTAACTGTCTCCTGTTCAACACTTGTCAAAAGTCATTCATTTGAAATAGAAAAGTGTGAATTAGTATAATAGAAATATTTGCATCTTCCAAATGCTATCTCAATTTAAAAAAGAGTGTGAGTGATCACTGAGAATGCTCATTGATTTTTGACCATGTTAGTTTCTGTTCAAGAGATTGGAATTGCAGGTCTCTGTTATGGCATACTATGGCACAGTTCTTATCCTTAACACAAAATTCAAAGCAGTTTTGAATTCTTTAGGTAGGATTCAGGCATGCTGGTTTCTCATTACTCGTGACCACTAAAGATAACTAGCCCCCCACAATCCAATGCTACAAAAATACAATGCAGCGCAGTAAGACTGATCTCAAATGAAATTTGAATTTTTTTTAAGTCATAAAGAAATTGCTACAACTACAGACTAACTGGGGGTGGTATACCTGGATGATAATTATATACACATAGCGATGAACAATAAGGTTTTACCTTGGGGGAGCAATGGCGACCTAAGACTGCCATCAGAACCTGAGTGTTGAATGTTGACCATAGAAACAATATTAAAAGACACACAATACACTGTTTCTGTACTGACAGCCAAATAGAATCTGATTTTAATGTATGTGGCGATCTGTGGTTTGACGTCTACTCATGGGGCTTGAATCGGGGCGTCGAAGAACACGAAGATTGAAAACCCTCATTTTTTATATATATATATAGTTTTTTCAGTGATTCAACGGTTCCCTGGTTTTCTATGGGTGGGGAAGCCCGACGTTCAGCATTCTCGGATAAGGGCAAATATATTTCGGAGGTCCAGTGTGCACATTACTCACGTTAGAACCCTTGGCCGTTCAAAATCGATGAACGAGGAGGCTGCGTGCCGCTGTCCGGGTAAAATTTCCACATTCCAAATTTCTACCCTCAAAAATTCTCAGCAAATTCAGTCAGCTACTTAAAAGCCGAGATTATCCTGTTATTTCAGGAACGAAAGGCTTACGCAAAACGAACAAACACACAAAAACAAAACAAAACAAATTAATTAATCAATTAATTTTAAAAAATGGAAGGATGTGTCAATAGTAACAGTAACATGGATAAAGAAGCAGCCTACACCGTCAGTTATGCGCATGGATCTGACAATAATTCAGGTTCATTGATTTTGTTGTATTAATTTGGGTGAGTTCTAATTTTCTGACGCGTTGCCACCCGTTCAAAAGAAAACATATTAAGTATCAGTAGTGAGCCAACAATGAGTGCACTGGGCCTATGAATTTATTTTAAAAAATATTTCAAAAATGTATCATTCATTTGCGTGTCTTCTAAATGTCCGCATAGCATTCTGTAATGTGAGTAACAAATTATTTGTCCGAGATATGTAAAGATGGGATGATGTGAGACTGAAATATACTATGAGTTGTTTGTAAACAAACATGAAAAGTAAAGAAAAAGGGGAGAAAAAAAAAGAGCTTTTTTATTTTTTTAGTAGTCAACCGTTGGTTGTGTCTTGTGATTCAAGGGAGACTAACAGTGGTTATTGGACTATAGTTCAAGGACTGGAAATGAGCTTTGTTGTTGTTACTGATTTCAGTATAACATATCGTGAATGCGAATAACTAGCTTTAATTTTGATTTTTTTTTTTTTTTTACTTTAGAGGGGAAAAGTGTGTGTGTGTGTGGGGGGGGGGGGGGAGTTTTTTCA
>JBCAUA010833150.1:0-7500 GCA_038406235.1 Peronia verruculata
GATAGATAGATAGATAGATAGATAGATAGATAGATAGATAGATAGATAGATAGATAGATAGATAGATAGAATAAGACGATAGTAAGAAAGAGACAAAGAAGAAATAGAGGGACAGAGAGAGAGAAAGGGACAGAAAACTATAATCGCTGGGATTGACAGACGAAATAGAAAAAAACGGAGGATGAGAAGTAAGATGGGAACGAGATTAAAAAAAAAAAAAAAACAGGAAAAGTCCGACACATCAAGCCCCTGGAAATCACCTTCTAGCACGTGCGTTTACGCTGTGCGAGGCTGGAGATCTATATTTAGAAGGCTAGTTACCTGTGCGACTGAGGAAATGGCAACAAAAAGGCAGGGGCGTATCTACCGGGGGGTAGGAAGGGGGGGGGGTGGGTTGGAATGGGTCGGAGAAAAAAAGAAAAACCCACAATAAGCTTATGGACTCGTAAACTGCTGAATGGATCCATGTGAAAATATGAAATCTGGTACACTACATTGTTGCATAAAGATCTATGTTTCTAATTATACAAAGCCGAAAAAGCTTTCTACGTTTGGCTTTGTTCTAAAACGGTAATACTGAAGTAAAGTGAATAGTAAACTGGCACGAGTTTTTGATCCGATTTTGTACGTTGGATAGAATGATGCGTTCAAAACCCGTGTATTCTTTGAGTATTCTTTCTTTCTTTCTTTCTTTCTTTCTTTCTTTCTTTCTTTCTTTCTTTCTTTCTTATTTTTCAAAACACGTGTATTCTTTGAGTAACATTATGTCTAATCATCCAAAATGCCAACATCCAAATGCGCACACTTGCCATAAACTGTAACTCTCAGGGCTGTATCGACTTGACCTATATTTTTAAAAAATCTCCCAGGAAGGCCGCGGAGTCTCATCTAGTTGTTTCAAATAGCGGGAGCTTAAAGTCATTTTTTTTCTTTTCAATGCTTACCTTATAGAATATCGCTTGGCAAAGAAAAGGGACACAACTGGCTGTAAAGAAAAAATATGTCTCTTTACTACATTATTCTGTGTAACATCTCCCCACCTGTCTCCCTACCTCACACTCAAAGGTAGAAACGCCTCTGAAAATGGCAGGCCAGGTGAGGAGAGAAATACGCGAGCGAGCCAAATGTGCGAGCCTGGACAGGTAAAATTACTTTGTTTGACCGCTCCGTTACTTTCCTTTTTGCTAATCAACCAAATATACAGAATAATAATAATAATAATAATAATAATAATAAAAAGGTAAATTAAGGACTGTGATTTTTTTTCCTGTCTCTGATGCCTTGGTAATATTTTCCAAGAGGAACACAAATGATGAACAGCCAATAAAAAGCTCTAAGGTCGGGTTGGTACTGTTAGAGGTCTTGGAAAGTGCATGTCATTATGAAAGATATTATTGATAAATGGAGGAAAATATCAATATGAATACTAAGTTTCGATTGTCATGGACAGTGTTTGAAACACGTTTTTTTTTTGTGTGTGTGTTTTGTTTAAACAAGAACAACAATAATAATTAATAAATAATAATAAAAACAACAAAGACAGATAAAGTGTCTAGGCCTATCTCGCAAAAATGAAGCAGACCAATATTCAACTACTTTCGAGACAGTTTAAAGGGATGAAGGATAATGAAGTTTCTACTGAGATGAAAAGCTCGGTGTTTAATTTCTATCAACATTTTATATTTGATCTTTTTTTTTTAATTTGACGGAGAAAAAAAAACCCCAAAACATGAAAGATTAACCCATCTCCCGAATGATGACACAAGGTTGAGTTCTGTATCTATAACCTAAACCTGAAATATAATTTTTCAAAGATAAAAAAAGAAAAGCATAGAAGATCTATGGTGATTTCATGCCTAATTAAACAGAACTATTTCCTTTACCTTTGCCTTTACTGTAAATATACCAGAATTCTGAAGAAAAAGAAAATCATGAAAGATAACCTGATTTTTTGCAAGATAGATAGACGTGAGCTTTTATTTATTTATTATTATTATTATTTTTTTTTTGCAATGTATATTTGAAACAATTTCAGTTCGATGATTAAAGAGCATGTAAGAAAAGTTGATTTCTCGTAAATTTGTAACAGATCTGTTTTACGTTCCTAGATTTAAAGTTGCGTTTTTCAGACATTAATAGATTTAAAAAAAAAAAAAAAATAGATAAAGTGATAATATTCGCAAGATGAAAGGACATGATTTTTGTCTTAATTTTAAATTGGATATAAACCTTAGCAAACAGCACTAATTGTTATCCATTTTTTTTTCTAGCATGAAAGATAATGGTGATTCCTCGTGAAATAAAACAGGGTGGTGCTACATTACTTTAACCTACATGTCAAAAACTAGAGCAAAGGACACCTTGCACCAGGTCCGTAGTTTTCTCTGTACTTTACCCGCACCGCTTTAGATAGTTTGCCAGTTAGCTTGCAGGAACAGTGCAGGGTGGGGAAAAGCGGTTATCCCCACTTGCAGGTTTATGGGTGTATTTTCTTGCAATTTCACTGGCCTTGTACTTAGTTCTCAAAGTCCTTTATAAACAATGTCAGGAAAAATGTTTGTGGAATTTATATGAATGAAAGTAGTTGGGCAGATGGATTTTATGCTTAAAGACTGATGGATGGATGAATGGATGGAAGGATGGATAAATGGATGAAAGAATGGATGGATGGATGGATGGGTGAATAGATGGACGAATGGATGGGTGAATGGATTGATGGATGATAGATGAATGGATGATGGATGAATGGATGGATAGGTGAATGGACGGATGGATGGATGGATGCATGGATGAATGATTGATGGATATTTGGATGGATGGACGGCCTTAATGCTTTGATTTTTGTTTCTTAACAGGTGTTATGGCGTTTGAAATTTTCCAGATTGGCAATCTTTTTACGATCTTTAACTTACAGACCTTTAACACAGATTTTTATCATAGTAACTGGCGAAAAAAAAAAAAAAAACGTAAAACACACACACACACGTGCGTGCTACGTAACAAAGAAAGCTTCATTACAACAGAGTGTACCGTTACTGTCCAGGAGAACAACTGCCCTTCCTCCCCACACACTTGATCATTCAGAGCAGGGGCTGGAAGCCACCATGAAGATCCAGTTCTATAAATAGCGTGGGCGTGTCCCACAGGTCAGATGCGTACACAAACCATACACTGTGGAGATGCCGACATTATCAGATATGTGTCTTGTCCAGCGATTTGCAAAGAAGTTTCGGGTCATTAACCCTCTGAGAGTGTCTTAGATCGCAAAGAGTGAGTCAATTATTCATATCTCCTTTTGCCTTTATTCTTTCCTCTCCTCGATCTTTCCTACCTTTATTTTTTCATTCCTGCGTTCCTTCCCCCAAATCATTCTTCTTTCCATTATATTCTTCCTTCATTTCTTCTTTCCTTTCTTCTCTTCTTCATCCTCCCTTTCATCCCTCCTCCTTTCCAATCCCGTGAGCTGTGTTCTTTGGGGCAATAACGGTGACGTCCACACTCAGACTTCGCCATAGCTAGAGATTCCCTGTTGTCTTCTGTGATTTGACGGGGGTTGAGAGCTGTCGGATACTTTGATGTTACAAGACCTCTCCCTCCCTCCCTCCCCCCCACTGGGCCCCGGATTTATAAGTAGGTTCTCTGTTCCCATCTTCAGGCGGTGTAAGCCCACCATAGGTGGGATGTCTCCCACGGAGTGCCAAACTCGACATTCCAGGGGTGACATCTCCTCTCTCTCTCTCCTTGTTCCTGTCTTCTGTCCCGCTCTCTTTCCGCTCTTTTTCTTGACGTGTCAACGTATTTTATCATGTTTGGCACAACATAGCCCTAATCGTGATGATGTGTTGCTAAACCCCAACACAAACAAATAAACAAACAAACAAACCAATAAACATTGATATTACTAGTTCATCTTTTTGTCCGATCTGTCTCACACCTCCAACGCCTGTTTTACCAAGATGTTTATCCTTCAAGTACCAGGTTCTGTGTTGTGAAACTCGAAATGGAACTGCTATCCTGATGGAGATGGGTTTTATTAACTCAATAACCTTCTTCAATCAAACACAAAAAATGTAAATAAAGAAGCGAGCACTACGTTTCATCATCGTATATGAAGTGACATTTTGTCTGCAACAATAGGATTTAGTACTATCCTGGGAAATTCCATCATCGACACATGGCCTTGACCTTGCCTCGGTCGTAAATTTGCCTCATTCTCTGGCTTGACCTTGTTACGATAGGTATGAAATTTATTACCAAAACTCTTCGCTATGAATAAATTTGAACCTTGTTAAACCTAGATTCTTCGAAATAATAATAGTAGTCTCAATGATTTAATTAGGAGATAAACGCCTGATCTACTTCCGGCCGGAATTCCTTAGGGTTTTCCTGAAATCTTGTGTTGTACTATACATTATGGCATAGACTACCATACTAGAATCGAACTGTTGAGTGACTACAGACTGTCCTCCCAACGAGACTGGGGTAACTAAACAAGATAAAGCCATTGTCTTACGAGACAGAGGAGGTTTCTGAAATTCCTTCCACTTAAAGTTTTAAAGATTTGTTTTTGTTTTGTTTTGTTTTTATGGTTTTCCTTCCTACAAAGCAAACAATGAGGCCATATCTTACAGCAGCATCAAATTCTCTAAGAAACATCACACTCTAGTAAAACCAAAACTATTTTTTTTCCTTTTTCTTTCTTTCTTTCTTTCTTTCTTTCTTTCTTTCTTTCTTTCTTTCTTTCTTTCTTTTCTTTCTTTTTCTTTCTTTCTTTCTTTTCTTCTTTCTCTCTCTCTTTTTTTCCTTTTTCTTTCTTTCTTTCTTTCTTTCTTTCTTATTTTTCTTTTAATGGAATAGAAAAATAAATAGATTTGTTATACGTACTCTCAGCTGCCTAATTTGCAGGCGTTTCCGAAGAAAGCCACGTACCTAGTTACTCTTCAATTTATCGGGGATTTCCCCACTAATTTAGGTCACTCAAAGGGCACTAAAATTAGCCCTCGCTATCTCCAGGAGCCGTTCGGAGCAGATAAAAAAATGTGATGGAATGACCCAGGTGCCGCTGGCTAGCGAGTTGTTTGATGTACGGGTACCTTCCGTGATAGTGGGGCAGGTATCTTTGGTAGCATTGGAAAAGCATAGAAAATACCACTAGCAAGTCTGTCCTAAACTACCATGTCCTTTGTAAAGTTACACTGGTCTTGTTTGGTGGAGATGGAGATTGATTTCAATAGGGATCTTTGGCAGCAAATATGGAATGACGTTTAGATATGCCAGGTAATGAAGAGAAAGGATGGGATAGAAAGATAAATGGATCGATAGAGGACTCAATAAAGGGATACCAGATGCATGGATGGAAGGTCGGATGGATGGACAATTGATAGATGGATGCCCAGATGGATGGAAGGCAGGATGGATAGATTATGGATAGATGGATGGATGGATGGATAGATGAATGGATAGATGAATGGTTGGATAGATGAATGGTTGATTGGATAGATGAGGGGTGGATGGCTGGATGGATGGACAAATGGATGGATGGATGGATGGATGGAAGGATACATGGATGAATGGATGCAAGGATGGATGGATGGATGGATGGATGGATGGAAGAATGGAAGATTGATGACAAATCTTCGGCTGGTAATTTGATGGCGACAGAACTGACCATAATTTTTATATAGGCAGCTACACTTTTGTATTTGCTATTACCCAGTTAAGATACGATATTCAATAACCAAGGGAGAGAACTTACATGTCGTTGTTGCAAAGCAAACAGAGACCTTCTTTGTCAGAGCTGAAGATAAGCCAGTCTGAAAGGCTTTGCTACAAAAATCCAATGTGAAAATAGAATATACAGGGCTCACATTGAATTTCAGACGAGAGTCCCTGTAACAATATTTCCATAACAACATCAAATATTTTTTTCAGGATTTTTGATAGTTAAGACGTCATGGGGATTTTTGATAGCTAAGGAATTCTAATGATTTTTGATCACTAAGAATTTCTGAATATTTTTGATAGCTTAGGAATTCTGATGATCTTTGATAGCTAAGGAGTTCTAAAGGTTTTTGATCGCTAAAGAATTCTAATGATTTTTGATAGCTAAGGAATTCCAAAGATTTTTTATCACCAAGAAAATTTGAGGATTTTTGATCACTAAGAATTTCTAAGGATTTTTGATCACTAAGAATTTCTGAGGATTACTGGTAGCTAAGAAATTCTGAAGATTTTGGGCAACTAAGAAACTCTGAGGATTTTTGATAACTAAAAAATGCTGAAGATTATTGGTAACTAACAAATTCTGGGGATTTCTGGTAGCTAAAAGTTTATGGGGATTTTTAATAGCTAAGACCTAAGTACAGATGAAGATAAATACTGGCTTTTATTACAGCACAGCATTCTATGTGGAAGCTTGAAGTCTAATTACAATCAAAGTTATTTAAAGGTTATAATTGTAATGTCTTTACAATATTTAAACTTAAAAACAAAGTTTTTCTTTTTCCTTTTTTTGTGTCTTTTCTTTCTTTCATTTTTTTCTTTTCTTTAAAACAAAACAAAACAAAACAAAAACACACACTCATACACACAGACACACACACAGACACACACAAAAGAACAAGAACTGGTTAAAAAAGAAAAGAAAAGGAAAGAAAACTGTTCTTGGAAACACTACACTTCATTACGACCACAGTTATATTTGTTTGTGGTCCGATCTTTGGTTTAAAAGTTTACTTGTTGAACTACTCTTTCAAAAAAGAAACAGCAGAAAGGAAGAACATAGGCTGAGAAAGACGGTGAGTAAGTCAGAGGGAATCCACGGAGGAAAAGTTGAGTTTAATGAAGGCTGGGGAGGGGAGCAGGTGGAGCATACGCCAGGGTACGGGAGTGACTTAATTACTTAGCAAGCCGACACCCCTCACTTGTAGCCAGCCTGTTCCTGGCATCTCCGCTCTTCAGGCCTGGGTTCTGGGCCACTCAGCCTGTGTTAAGATGGATGTTTAACTTAACTCTTTTACTGCTTGATCCACAAGCATGGAAAAATCTGAGAGTCCAGTTTGATATTTTGCTTGTGGTTACAAGAGAGTTTGTTCAAGGCAAAGACAGAGCTTTCAATGTAGCGACAGATTCTGGTTCTAAATGTCTGGCAATAATTATTTGTATTCAAACAGATTAGACAATATTGTGATGATGTCAGGAGCTTAGCATTAACAGAGTTAACAACGGTAGCCGACAGCAGCTCCGGATTTGGGCCAGTTCTTTACTGAACTTAAATACGACCTCATTCCCAGTGAATGTTAACTCTCTGGGATAATGAATTTTAAATTATAGTAATCTGCACTGACGATTTTGTATCCATTTCATTATTAAGCATGTCACATCATAATGAATGCTAATTTTAGGATTTATTTTCTGGTTTTAAAAAACTCTATTCCGGAATTACACCTGAATTTATCATGATAATAATAATAATACGCTCATTCATAGTAGTAAACTCTA
>JBCAUA010833150.1:10000-14069 GCA_038406235.1 Peronia verruculata
TGATCAAGTCAGATTTGACTGCAAACTTAAGTTGTGTTAGTGTGCGAGGGCAGACCTGCAAGGCGGAGCCCCAGTGTCTTTCCAGTTTAATTCAACTGTATAATGAGGAAAACAAGACTTAATCTAAACACTATTACCGCTGGCAAACTGGATTTCGCTCGCACAGCACACGCGCGCGGCTTCCTGCAATCAGGCTGCAATGCGCACGGTGAGCTGGGCTTCTTCCAGGCACGAACGACAGGTGTGCAAGGCAAGATCAAGGCAAAAAGGTTCACAGTGAGCACTGCTAGGCCAAGTTGTAGGTCTGTCTGAGTAAAATTTAGTGTTATAAGTAGGTTACAATATCACACAGTGTTGATAGCTAGACGTAATGTTTTTTTTTTTTTTTTAATTCTAAGGTTCATTTTAGGCTTTTCATACACAATCTTGTATCGACAGAGAAAAAAAGACAACAACACTACTGTGAATACTTTTTTTTCTTGTATTTTTAAACAGGAAATGATTCTGAATTGTTGTTGTTGTTGTGGTTTTTATTCATAAAAGCTATCAAATCACTCATACAAATGGAGATCCTAAAACTTGATGAATACAATATTCTGAAGCTGAAAGAAACGTTTGCTAAGTGTTTGAAACCATTTCATTTAAATGTCTGAACTATTTCAAAACCGCATAATTCTGATCAAAACATAAAAATTATAGGACATACATGTTTATAAACCATACACGTTATAGACAATAAATATAGGTCAAACATAATAACATGGGTGAGAGAGGAGGAAAGAAAGAGACAGAGAGAGAGCGACAAGTAGACAATACAGAACACACGAGAACAAGAAGAAAGAAAGAAAACAACAAATAAATAAATAAAAAAAAAAGTAAAAAAAAAAAAGTAAAAGTACCATCCCTTGACCCCCAAGAGGGGAAGTTGTCTTGGCCATTTCAGACCGCGTCGCCGCAGTGCAGCGCCACTGTACTTCCCCTGATATACATCAGGTACCCGTTTTTACAGATGGGTAGGCTGAGGAAACGTGTGTGTTAAGTATCTTTTCTAAGGGTACAACATGCAACCATTGCGATTCGAACCACCGATCTCTGCTTCCAAAGGCCGCAGCACAAATCACTGAGCTAACACCCCACAGTGAATAAATAAAAACTGAAAATAAATAAAACAAAATGGGTCATCCTGTCTTGAAATCATGTTTTTATTGTTCATATTGGAAGTAGTGATGAACAGATTATCTTCAGACTCACAAAACCCACACTTGATTAGTTTGCCGCTGCCCTGCCCGGCATGCTTATATGACCGAGATAATTCCATCTGGTGGCTCAAAGGCCTATCAACTATCCAAACATTAAAGTTAAGAGTACTTTTGCAGTGGGCGGCCAGGTCATACAGTGACCCGTGAAAGCTCAGTTGTTCTATGTGCCATTGCCAAAACAAGATTGTATGAGTTAACATTTTTCTATGAAAAAATAATCTACGCCTAAATACTGACATTGCCTTGGTTCACTTTTCATGAACTTAGCACTGAGGGCAGTATCGCTTTCGAAGATCGAATTGCATTTTCTACAAAATAATAATAATAATAGTAATAATAGAATAAAATAACAATGACGCTGAGGATAATTAGGATTTCAAGGATCGATACTTTTTTTTTTTAACCCTTTGCCAATTCTAGTGCTTCTTCAGACGTCCAAGAACACAAAAGCAAAAAACAAATAGGTCAGCTGGCTCTCAAGCCAAGATTTCATGCAGCAGTGGGTGGACAGGTTATAAATTGCCCCTTACATTCCAGGCGTGAATCGATGTCCTGAGCACTTCAGTTTGTGCCAGCGAACTTTCTGCTAACTCTTCACAAACTGCATTATGTGCTCACCAGTAAATTGGCTATCAGGGCCAAATTGTGTTTCACTAAAAAGCCATCTTTCATTTCATGCCACACTGGTTACGGCAAAACACTATCCATCTCCGCAAACTGTCAGTGGATGACAAAACGGCTTAAAGGGCAATGTTCGCCACCGAATACTTCAGTCTTCTGACAAAAAATCGCATATAATAATAATAATAGAGAGTATTTATATAGCACTAACCCCGTTCAATACAGGCTCTAAATTACCCTGGAAAACCCAAATCAGATACTCATAAAAGTTTTCAGATTCCTGGCAAAGCATACAAAGCGGATGTCTATCAGGCGCTCAAATCCTTATCAATCTAACAAGATCAGTCACTGTTTATAGTAGGGTACCTATCTAAATCTGGGTCGAGTCAGGAAATTTGTGTGAATTGTTTTTCTCAAGGACAAAGTTTCAGGACTAGTCAGGATTCGAACCCGAGACTTTAGATCCCGAGTCCGACGGCCCAACCGCTAGGCCACCGACACCGATATGCAGAAAATCAGCTTTTACTGGAGAACCAAAGAAGTCTTTCAATCTGTCACTTTGGTAAATTAACATCAAAACAAATAAAATGTATAACATCCTTATTTTTCAAGATACATACCTGGAAGGAAGAACAAACGATACGACCTGACATGCGGAATTCGAATCTGACATATACCGAATTTGACCTAAATATGCATATTTGTCACAGGAAGGCAGAACACTTTACTGCATAACAAAAGGGGCTTGTCAGTTTGAGTTTTACCCAAGAAGTATCAACTACTCAATCTGGACAAAGACTTCTTGAAGAAACTTTGGACTGGAATTCGCCTAAAATATATGGCGGAGAAAAAGACGGTCCATCAAGAAAATAATGATATTCTCTAGCATGACATTCAAAATCAACATTTAAAATATTGTCTTACTCATCATCAACTTTACTGTGTACTAACGTTGCTACCAGAAACTGGGGTTGCTCCACCCACTCTTAATCCCGAAAGTGATACAGATGGCAACAGCTTTTATCTCGTGATATGACAATCAACCAAAGATCCATTTTGACTGATAGCCAAATTTCTTCCCTTCGCCAAGTACAACAGAAGCCTACTGGAAACTAGGCGCCCTCCAGATAATAATAATAATGAGTAGGGTAATGATTTAATGAAGTAGGAAAACGCGTCACACGCGTACTTCCGCGTCGGGTTTTCCCCGAAATTTTGTGTTCTACTATTGAGCGTGAGTGGACAAATTGTTGGCTTGGTCAAGCCAGATAGCTTGGCTTGATGGCAAGTAGATAGTGTGATCAGCTTTTTTTTTTTTTTTCTCAAGCCATCGAGCCACTCTGCCCCCATCCGACTATCATTTTGTGCGGAGACCAAGATCTTATACGTCAGGTTGAAATGATCAGTCGACTTGAGAATGACTTGGAAAAACTTACCGAGCTAAATTGACAAGCCAAATTGATAATGAGGCTTGATGGTTTGGCTTAATAGTGAAAGGGCGTCTTTAGTAGGCAAGACAAAGATAGATGAAATTATACACAAGTGACTCTATCAAATCTTCAACTTTCTGCTACTCGAGTGTCAACTCTGTTAGCTGTGGAATAAGATATCCGGGTCTAAGAGGCCTTACAGTATTAGTGTGGAGACACGGAACATCCGTCCCAATACAAAGACAAGCCATTTGCCGCTCACTCTATCTTCCATCTGTCCCACTCTATCTTCCATCTGTCCATCATTCCATGCTTTTTCCTATCCGTCCATTCACTCTTCTACGTATCAGTCCATCCATTCATATACCCCTTTATCCATCTATCCATCCATCCTTTCATCCATCTATTCATTCATCCATTCATCCATCCATCCATCCATCCATCTATCTGTCCATCCATCCATTCATCTATCTACTCTTCCATTCATCAACCCATCCATCCACCATCCATTCATCCTTCTGTCTATCCATCTATCTATCCATCGATCCATCCGTCCATCCATCCATCTATCCAGCAAGCCAGCCAACCATCACTTCACCCCTCTATCCATTCAACAACCCATCAGCCATCCCTCCATCCATCCATCCCTCATTCACAACCACTCAAGCATTCTCTCTGTCTGTCTCTGTCTCTGTCTCTCTCTCTCTCTCTCTCTTTCTCTCTCTCTCTCTCTCTCTCTCCCTGCCTTGCTTTCGCCAT
>JBCAUA010833161.1:0-14068 GCA_038406235.1 Peronia verruculata
AATGGGAGTGGGTGGGGTGGGGGAGAATAATGGCCGGCATTTTGGAAGGGGGAGGGGGAGGGAAGGGAGGTGTTTTGAACCATTGCAATACTACATACATGTACATGTATGAAAATTTGTAATATACCGGTAGTACATGTATAGTGACATTGCACGTGTTTGGCCAAATCAGAGGAAAGCAGGGAGGGGGGGGGGGGTGAGAGAGAGAGTTCAATTTTTCAACTCACTCATGGTTGCCATGAAAATGGCCGCCTTCATTGACTTTGTTGCCCGATATCGCGTTACTTAATTTAGTACATGTATTAGTATACGTGTACATTATATTTACTGTGGTGTAAACAGGGAATCCACATTTTTCCAATGCTGCTTGGGAAGTCTGTACACATGCATGCATTTTTAGTTTAATATATTGTATATGTATATATAAATGATCAGGGCTTTTTTTAAATTATTTTTTTTTTTTCAAGTCTTGACTTTTTTTTTTGGTCAGTGCCTGTGGCTGATTCTGTGAAGGAGAACCTCCACCCGATAGGCGGGGATAGGGTCTATCTCGGCCATCTGACTGGTCAGTTTTTAGATTTCAACATTAACAACATCCTCTACTACATGTACTACTATTTACTATGGTGGAAGTGGAAGATTCTTTGAATGGATAAGGTTTATACAGGTCTATAAAAATTAATATACTATGTAGATCTACGCCATTTTCCGTGATTAAGCACATACATGTACATATAAACGTCTTTACACTAGGGTTTAAATTAAAAAATCGAGCGAATGAGGTATTGCTTGAAAAGCCACAAGATCGAGATTTTCATTCTGACTTAGAGGCTGATTTATTTACATCTATGTACATGTTCTGGAACAGCGCTCGCGTGTGGTTTATATATACATGTATATATACTGTATCTCTGAGTGCTCACCACTGGTCAAGAGCTGCCGGTCATGCGTAGTGCATGTACACCTCGAACAGCAGAACTCGACTCTTATTGGGCCGTGAAACTGTCGCTGATACTGGGTGTAGTCAGCACCAAGGGGTATCTATCTTTATCAATGCCCATCCTTGACATTGGGAGTCATGAGAAGATCATAATCAAATCCGTCATGCACTATCTGCCTGTAGCTAGGTGATCTACTACTGCATATGAATGATCAGACAGAGCAGGAGAGCGGTTGGCAGTGGATGGTCAGCCCAGGGATGTCAATCTGTCTCCATGAAAATATTGAAAAAGTAGGAAAAGTTCCTGGCATACTCTTTAGCAACACGTAAAACTGAAGTATGTTAATGGTAAATAATACCGAATTTGGGGCCAGAAGAGAAATTAATGACAGGCAAAAAAGTAGGAAATCCTACAACTACAAGTAGGAAATTTTACATCCTTGGGTCAGCCGTTAAATGACCATCGTTGCAACACATTAAGACAAAGGGGCCACAATAAATATAATTACATGTAATCATGTATATCTACTCTTTGTATTCTGAAAAGACCAGAAGGAGGGTGGGGTGGGGGGAAGAGAACAGAGGGAGGAGGCAGAACACACAAAATCAGATTCCTGCACCCTCCCCCCTCCTTATACATGTATTGCATGTCAGTTAACCATGGCCTCCATAACAGTATAACACACAATACATGTGTGTATGGATTTGTGCAGACATCACACTGCAAAAAACAGACAAAAGCAAAACTGAAAGTGAAAAACAAACATGAACAAGAATTAATTTTGTCTTATTTGGTCGAAACCTTTATTAGAAGAGCTTTATATCATAAATTTTCACATCAGTCTAAAAATGTCTAGCAAAAATTAGTGTTTCTTTCCACACAAATTAATATATTATTGCCAGCTGTAATTTTGGGCTTGAGAATAAGAGAATCATGAAAAAAAAGGAGGTCAATTTGCAGAACAAGCCCTACGCCCCGTTATAAATCAGCTGGCTGCCTGGCATACTGTTATATTTCAAGTGCGAAAAGGAAACATTGTGGAGCCCCCAAAATCATAGAGTTAAGAGATTGGTTATGTTGAAGTCAATTGGTTTCTTTTAATTTCACAAAGTACTAATCATAAAAGGAGAGGAACTGATAACACCAAAAAAGCTACATGTATCTCAACGGTTTTGTTGAAATTTTGTGCCCCCCCCAAGGGGAGGTCCTTTTACTACTGTCACTGCCTTCAATCTCTTAGTAGTCCTACTTATAATTTTTATCTGGCTGAATGACCTAGACAAAATTGGGACATGGCGCCATAAACCTTTTTCTTCAATCACTGATACAAAGTGCTAGGTGAAGGAGGCTCCACTGGATTCCAAAAATTGGATTCTCTCAGCTTGATGGGCTAATAAAACAAACATGATACATCACATGATTTTTTTTTAAATATATGTATTAAGCAAAATTAGAACCTCAAAGCAAATAGTGAGTAACTGAAACAGGGAACTCAGGCAAATTAGGGGGAAAAATCCAGCCAGGTCTGGAGAAGCTGGCTAGATTTTGCACTGTGTGTGGATACCACACAGGTACATGAATGGCAATGCAATGCAGTGGTCCATTCAAGAAGGATGGTAACTAATATGCTGCTGGTTCAGGCCTACAAACTGAAAGGTGTGGGGTGCTCACACCTTTCATAACATTTTGTTGGCTTTTTGGAGAAGTCTGAGGGGAAAATTGTTTGCCCTCTAACTTCAGCTTTAACCATTTCACATAAAAAAAAAAAATCTAAAAATACCAGAACACAAAATACTGAGGCTTTATCTTGGCCAAATTCCAAGACAGCCTGAAAGACCAATGGAGGACAAAACATAGGTTTGGCGGGTTGGCAAAGATGTCAATAGCATAATAGCTCTATACTTAGACAAATGGTCCAAGAAGCTATTATTTACTGAGGGACCATAACCCAAAAGAATAAAATTATCCAATTCATAAACTCCTCTACAAAAAATGCAAACTATTTTCTTGACAACATGAAGCCATCTTTTAACAAACATGTTCCAGGTGTCAAAGCTTCACTTAAATGACTGATTCTATCTCTGGTTGGTTGTGATCTAATAAAGTACATATATGTGTTTTGGGGGGCACACTTTAAGATACATGTTACTAGTTTATCTCATGCTCTTGAAATAATAAAAATGAATAATTTGAATGATAGTCCCTCAGCTACTGACACCTCCATTCATAGGTTATACATGTATTTGAAAACATCTGCAGAGTACAATGGGTTTACAGATGCACACAAACTATCAATATCATGCTCACATTCAGCTAAATACATGTACACTGTACATAGGCACGCATTATGCTTTCACTGATAAGCACTATTCACTCACACATTAATCTCCATGAAAAAAAATACGGATGAGAAAACAAGTTTGCAGACAATTTTCTCATTATCATAACTAATGACAGTCATCATGCTCAGAAAATCTGAGGCCTTGGGCCGACCAAAGCTGCCTTTGCATAAAGAACATCCAACTGTAACTGCAGCAAAGCTAGAAGTGCAAGAGAGATGTCTCAGATGTGGTGAGGATTGGAAACTAAGGATCTAAGGCTGTTAAAGACCAAAGCTGTACAACTCGCAACCTTTTCACTACAATCACCCACCTAGACTTTTTGTCCTAGCCTCTGTCCATAAAGAAAGGCACCTTGGATGTTAAACACCAGGTCACTGTCACTAATGCACTCACAGGTATTTATCTATCCAAAAGACAGAACTGAGACCAAAATTTTGCAACAGTGATTGACAAGGAACACCAAGAAACAAATGCTTGAGTCATGAAGGATGGGTGTCCATGTTATAAGCATTAGGTGAGGAAAAGTTAATTTGCTATCAGTCTGATTTGAAACTTTCCAACTGTGCCTGGGTTGACTAGAATGAAGAGTGTATACACAAGCACCCATAAAGGCGGAGAATAAAAAAACCTTGACAGATGCTGCCCATTTTTTACAAAAGTTATATTTCACATGAGTTTATAACATGCATCTGCATCAAGGCAAAATCATTGTTGAGTCAACTCTATAAAAAGAAAAGTAGAGACAAAACTTAGGCCTATATACACAAATCCACTCGCATGACACATACATAGCATCTTTTAATCTCTTCCAATAAACACTCATTCATGCTCTCAACAGCAATCTAACTGTATTTCAGTATTCTTAATACATCAGCAGTTATTTGGTTGCAAGCTCATGTCACTGTGTCAATTTTGAGGAAAAGAGAAAGTGAAAAATTACCTTTTGTTAAGTTTCCCAGAAACGTACTGTCTCTTCAGTTTAATACAAGTACATAAAGGACTAAGAAGCAGTTTGCACACACCAGCTTTAACATATAACATTCAAACACCATCAGTTATTCTTCAGCTGGCAAAAAAAAAAAAAAAAACCCTGGAGATCAGCAGTCAAACTAGATTAGATCAAAACTGCTGGGACAGGAGTTCTATTTAATTCAGTAACAACTCTCAAAATAACAAATCACACAGGAAATGAAAAAAATCTTGCCGAAATCTGTCAGAGTGGCAACAAAACAGGATTTGGATGCCTTGTAAAAGTCACTATTTGCCGTCTACATGATCTCTAGTAATTCCATGAAGAATCTATTCGCTAACATTAATGCAAAATGGATTCCTTCTCAACCACAAAGAAATTTCTATATACCTCAAGCTAAATTTTTAGGGCATACTTTCACAACACAAATGACTATCCTCCCCAGCATAGTGCTTGTGACTCCATCCACACAAGTCTGCAGTAAAATTATGTTTCACTGTAGAGTAATTCCTTATAGACTTGCACTAACCAGGAATGTCAAACTGTTTTTGGAAAAAAAGCTGGACACCCCCCCCCCCCTCCCGTTACGTAAGAGTAACACACTTCAAAAAAAACCTCGAGCTTACATGCTAGCCTTCATTGTTTTGAGAGAAGCTTGCAACTTTTTACAAGATCCTAGGATGGGACTATAAAATTATACAACGTGGAAATTCCAAGAACTAAAATGATCCCACAGGTCGTGCCGTCATCATAATCAACGAGCGTAATTGGATTAGATCTAGATCTAGAATCTCTATCTAGATGTAGACTGCAAACAGCTGCCCTCTCACACTAGTTTTTTTTACTAGATCATGGGCACATTATTTGTTGTCAGTACTCTTTAAGTGCTGATTTTCTATCAACCACTCTCGTGCAACTGCATGCTGTCGGATGTGAGGAATTAAGCGCTACGAACTTCGATCTCGATTTTCAAACAGTCGCCGAACAGTCCCACTATCGACTGTCGCCCGAGGTACGATGATAACTCTTTAGCACTTCCCGTTCTACTGTCATCATACTAAATTTGTATCGCAAACGAGATTGTCTCATGGATACTGTAAAAGCCGGCAGTTGATTGGCCCAAAGTAGGAAAGTTGGCGACGACCAAAAGGTCACAATTCCGACTAAAGTCCGAAGTTTGACATCCCTGACTAACACATGTATAACTTTTCATGACATTTTTTATGACAGCTCTTGAAAGGTGATTATTTAAGAAGTCACTAGCTGGATAAAATTTTTACCAAAAATAACATTTTCCACATTAATTTCTTTTCTTTCTTTTTTTTTAACTTAACAAAGTGAAAAGCTGGACTGTTAACTATTTATGAACAAATGCAAGTCCTAATCTTAGATACAATTCACTGAAGAAACTGAGCAATAAACCTATGCCTTAATTCATACTCTTTTTTATTTACTGTCAATAAAAACTCATGAATAGAACAAGGCACCTACTCACTGGTGTGGTAAACAACACAGCTTCTTCCAAACATACATCTCCCATGTCTTGCATTCAAATGATAAGTTTCCATGGTTAATGCATTTGCCTTTGACCTAGATTCGTGTACTTTTTTAAGGCACAAAACAGTAAGTCTTGTGGGCAAAAACATACCCTTTACAGGCAAATGCAGTAACCAACTCTGTGGTTAAAAATCACAATCAATTTGAATTTTACTTTTGTGGTGAGTACACATACGTAAATAAAGGCAACAAGATGAGACCATCCTGCTGATGATTTAAATATGCAAGAAGACGGAAAGGTGACATAATATATTTGTAAAACTGTCCTGAGAGGTCTGAGGAAATAGATGAAGTATCTATCTCTCCCAGGTTCTTTCCTCTCAGGCTTGTTATCACAGTCATTGCTGTCCCAGTGCAAAGGCACTGGTGTGGAAGAGAGGAGTGATGTGGATGGGAATGAAGGGATGAAGATCCTGGTGAACACATGAGGCGATGTGGATTTGAGAAAGCAGATCTGGCAGACAGGTTTGTCATGCAGTCTGTCATCAATCCACAATAAAATGCTTGGCTTTGACAGAGCAAAGCCGGGCTAGCTGAAAGAGAGGAAAATGTCTCTCCCTAGCTTCTTCTTTCAGTTTGAGGTGTCAAGCACAGCTTGAACCAATAATCATGTACAAATGCTGTATTTCTACCACAGAAAGAAACAATAGGTTTCTCCCATGATGACTAATATATTAAATTTGTTAAAGCAATACATGTGGACCACTCCAACAAATTTAAAAAAAAAAAAAAAAAAAGGAAGAAATTTGAAAGGAAAGGGAAAAAAAAAAAAAAAATTTCTACCACTTTGACTGGCCTTTGAACCAGAGTTCAAGACAGTAGTAGGATTTTTTCCATGAAACAAGGAATACCAGACCAGAAAGATCTTTTATACTCTGACTGGGCCTTTGTGGTATGTCAGCAATCTTGCATACAACTGGACGCAATGATTCAAGACAAATCAAGTCTTGTCCTGAGAGCATAGTTGAGGCCATTGTGCGGGTAACTGTACAGAATGGACTGCCGCAGCATCAAAGGTAAAATGTACAATATAGAGTAAACAAACAATGGGATAACTATGGCATTGAATAGCTTATGGACAGAGGTGCCAGCAAACAAATTTTGAATGGTTCCAGTTTCCAAGAGGTATAAAAAAAAAAAAACTGTAAAAAGTCTGCACTTTACATATATACTTCACTGCATAGTGCTTTACAATTTTCAAAAACACTTTTAAGCATTGTTCGTACAACTGGCACCTCTGTCAATCCGAAAATAACTGTGCACTATAGAACACACCATTAAACAAAATAAAACATTTCATAAAACTTGCTTAGTATATGTAAACTAACCACACCCAATCAATGATGTTATTATTTTTTTTTTAAAGGTCAAAGTGCAACTGACATAATCAAAGGTGTGAATATAATCTGGCCGTGGCTTGACCGAGCACTTGAAATTGTTCTTCCATTCTCCATTTCTTCACATATCATACTGGATACAAGTGAAAGATGATATGCAATGTCTTGGGCAATGTGTGTATGAAACTATGAATGAAACTGCATCATTATTTATCAAATCTAACCATGACATCACCCCTCCTCCTATGAAGAGTCAAATTACTTCCAAGTGTGCCCCATCCTAATAGCTTTTACTCAAAGAGGTAATGTAAGCAATGATGGTCCAACTCTTGGGTTGGCAAAGGGAAAAAAAAAAAAATAATAATAATTTTTAAAAATTTTAATTTCATTTTCTTCTAGGAAAGTGAAATGGCATTCTGATTGGATGCAGCTCCATTGGTGCATATAGTTATACAAATAAAATTCAACAGAGAAAAAAAAAAAAAAAAAGACTGTCACACTAACCTTCTTCCAATTACTACTAGATAAAGATTTATCATGAAAATTTGTTTTTTTCTAATAATAACTTTAAAAGGGGGTGGGGGAAGAGAGACAATCAAATAGGAATATGCGAACATATTTAATGAAAAAAAAAAAAATCCATGTTTTAAAGTAAACGATGTTGACACAATATAAGCAAGTCTAACATAAAGTTTCCAAAGTATCTCTGTTGCCCAACTTAGTCTTGAACAATCCATTAATAATTTGATATTATTACTAGAGTGGGAAGCAGTTCTTCATAAACTATTGAACTATCTCAAAACAGCAGAAATGGAAATCTGACTAAGAAATCTACAAAACATGTAAATTCTAAGACATTTATGTCAAAAAATAAGTTTTTCATAACAGACATAGCGTGGTGGCATGTCCATGTCAATGTTTGAAGCATGTGATTTATACAACAAATGCTTGGATAACCATTTGTCTTTCTGAACATGTCTTATAAAATATAATGTTGTTGTCAAGCTATCCAGTGAGTTTCAAATATACAGTTTTGTTCCTTAATCATGAATAACAATGTCATTCTTTATGCTATTACAAACCAAACATGAAACAAAAAACTCACACATTATATAAATCTTCAGCTCAGATTCAACATGCTATTAATTATGATATTCATCAAATTTTTGTTTTTAAAAGTATGAGCCTACATGGTTTAAAACATCAAATTGCTCTGGTTGCGTCTGTATGCAAATCTGTTAGTCTTCTCTGACCAGTTGCCATGGACATACACTGAGATAAGCAGTTTGGAGTATGATGTCACTGTAAAAGTAGGTTTAGCCTGATCCAAAGTTGAAAGTTGAGGGCACTTGACGACTAGTAAACATGTAGCCACCACCCTCTTCAATTTTCTTGGAATCTGAAACAATTAAAAAAAAGAAAAAAAGGAGTTGAAATCTTGGATAGACTCCTATAGTTGCCGTGTGGTAGCTAAGAATGGATTGTAGAACAATGGCACAAAATGTAAGATATTTTCACTTTAACAATATAAACGTGTAGGTAGTGTGTTTAAAACAGACCTGCCTACCCTAACAACATCGGAGGAGGGATATCCGGCTAAAAAAAAAAAAAAAAAGACTGGAAAATCAGGGAAAAGGAGGGAAATTTATCGACCCATAGTTCATACTTAGAATTACTGTGTATTACATAAGAAACCAACAGAACATCCGCATGTGAACATAAATATGTGAACAGTGATATAAATATTACATATCAAATTAGATCTGCATTTCTTACATTCTCTGCAGATTCAAAACATGGTGAACAGTTTTTATTTTTTTACTTTGATTCAGGTATGAATCTAGTGTATTTTGCACTATACACAAAAGTGTAGGAATTCATTGCATAAATTTCTATTCTTTTGTACTGCCCTTTTACATTTCTGAAGATGTGCTTCTATTTCATTGTAGGATGGCAAGGGGAGTGCGTGGTAGGTTCACGGTCAACCTGCCACCCAACATCCCCTCTTTCCCTTTTGATCCAATGCTCTGACCATTGACTGGCGCTTCACATCTATCTGCTTCTGCATGTAACAATTACTTGAATTAGTAATATTGAGCAAGAGGAAAGTAGAGGACAGTACCGGTGGGTTCACACACTTGGCAGGACTGAGTTGAGGGTAGGAAATAGCAGTGGACAGAGAGAAGAAAACTGACTGGACTATAACTGATGCATGGCAGTGATGCGGTTAAATTCTGCCAGCGACAGTGATATCTATCACAGGAAGAAGTAGGCGTAATAGCCATATCATAGAAAATAGCCCTTGAGTGAGACAACCTCTGTCACGACTAATGGCACCGACATTTGAATAGAATAACAGGCCAGTCAAATTTCAGACCAAAATTATGTTGGAATCTGACGAAACTCAATCTTTTTTTTTTTTCATCCTTCTTGCGTAAAGTAATCAGACAAGACTGGCAGGCTTACATGATGATGCACTTTTATAGATAAATAGCATATGACCACTGAACTCAAATGTTAAGTCTAAATCTTTGACTTCAAGTATGTAAACGCGATTTGAGATACCAACATAAGTTGAGGCTGCCATTTACCTATTCGTATCTTCATTCCAGACACACGCACAAGACATTCATAATTTTGTTTTCACTTTCTCCATTCTGCAAATATATCAAAATGTTGGCCATTGTTTTTCAGCTGAAGTTCAAAGTCTAAATTTCCTGACTAATTATTTGATCAAATTCCTCACAATACCCAACTGAATTACGACTAAAATTGACGCCGTTGAATCGCACATTCAATGACTTTTCAAAGCCTTGAATTTTTATCTCAAAATTGAAGCACTGTCAAGGAACGTACGAATCCTGTAACAGTGAGAGTGATTATGAGTGCAACTCAGATTTAGACCCGGGATATATTCCAGTGAAGAAAAAAAGGCAGAAATGAAGCCCAGCTTGATGATGCTGATTCAGACATATCTAACCATCCTCCGGTCTCAAAGACAGATCTAGGCCTGCACATTCATCTTCATTTTAGCACTCTAAGACTACTTTTGCAACAGAATGTAGACCCAGACATATTAGCTATATATATTGTTATATGTTGTTATATAACAAGAGAAAATTTGAATTTCATGGTGAAGGAATGGTATCAGAATGCATTGCACTAGTTAAAAAAAAATAATAAAAAAATGACGACATTACCTGAAACTGCTTTCCTCTGGTCTGCCAGTTTGAATACTTCTTCAATTTCTTTCATTTGAGCTGGAGTGAGACCATTCACCAGACTCTGGTACCAAGCACTGTCTTGGTTGGGAAGGTCTAGTGAGTAAATTGTTGGTCAATTTTACTATTTTATGTTCATATTCCATTATGAATTCGTTGATTGCTGTATTTTCTTAGTAGATAAGGTTAGGTTCATTATTTCACAATATCTTCAAAACTATGCTATGTGATCGATCAACTTATAAATTTTAATGACACTTATAAATGATCACACACTTAGAAGATCTTGTTCCTAAAAGACACATTAACTTCAACCTGACTAAGGGTGAATGGATAATAACGTACATATACTATGTTCAATATTGATTAACTAAACCTGTACAAGAGAACTAAGATAATTTTCAAAAATTATCTTACTGATATCTGCAAAAAGAATTGCAAATATGAGGTATTCTCCTTTAAAAAATCTTTCAATCCTTCTTAAAATTTACAGAAATATACAAAAAAATTTATTCTCATCATTCCCACTTTGTTGGAAAATAACAATATAAATTGGAAAAAAGAAAAAACATTCTGACAGATGAAATGGGAGCCTACTCACTTGTCAAAATTGTCTTGAAGGTCACATATTCATCAATTGGGCAGGTCTCAGCATCTAGTGTGGTAGTGTAGGATTCTAGTGCAGTTTCCTCAGCACCATCATCTGTCACTTCATCACCACTGTCATCCTCATCACGGTTCTGTGGAAAGCACACATGGAAGCATTGTTGTTTTTTCTTTTCAAGCTTTCAGCAAAATGTGTCTAGGATGATTTCTTGTCTCAGAAAGAATAATAAGTTTGTGAACAGTATTCAAAATCACAAAACACTAACGATTAATTATAAGCGCCCCATAACAAATATTCAGATACTTCTTAGTAACTATTCACTTGCTCGTTGAACTTCATATAAATGTCATATATAATGCTTCCCCCTTCTTTCGTGTCAAAAGCCTTTGCTGAAAAAGACGTCATGGATTCTGAATCACAGCTTAGGTATACCACAAACAAATTTCTATTTTTCAATCACAGCTTAGGTATACCACAAACAAATTTCTATTTTTCAACTGTCTTATGCATCTTTGTGAAAACTTAAAACTGTTTGACTTTTGGGATAAGATATCCTCATATTAAATTCTAAAATCCTGTCAAGTGCTTTGAGCAGTGCAACAATTCATCAAATTATCACAAAAAACAAAACAAAACAAAAACCCAATTTAATGAATTTCCCTTTGAGAAAAAAAAAAAAAAAAAACCAAAAAAACCACAACACACAAATCCACCCTTACAGCTTTCTCCAAACGCTCCAAATACTGTTGGCTAGTCTCGTCTATCTCATCTTCATCACTTGACAAAATTTCTCCTGGAGGAGGGGGAAAAAAAATTATTCTCAACAAGTCCTAAATCAATCATCAGAGCAAAATAAATTACATGACAAAAAGTTCCGTCGTCCCATTGTAGTGACAAGATAAAACAAAAGGAATTTTTGTTCCTTTAAAACTCTATTACTCCCTTTAAACCAGAAACTGAAATGTTAATTTGTGATAAAATTTCAAATTTCAAATAAAAAACTGTACAATTACATCCTGAAATAATATCACCCTGCCCTTGTTTGTCACTGCCTTTTGAAAATCCCTCCTTAGTTAACAATTCATGAACCCTTGAGAGCACAAAGAAGAAAACACATAATGCTAGGCCAATACTTGTGAAGTGCAGGATGAGATCCCTACAATATAGTTTCTATACAACTGATTATGACATACCGTCATAGGCATCTTCATCATCGTCCGAGTCATCTGAATCACTGTCATCTTCTTGAGCACGACCTACACGGAGCATAATATTTGAATGCACTTTATTTCACCTACAATAAATATTCTTTCTCAATGCTGACTGATTCTTTAATTTCCAGCCCAGCAAAGCAGATGGCTTGCTGTTTTCAATATAAAAACAATCTAATAATTCAAACAGAACCCTATGTTATTACTTTGACTGGGCTGAATATTACTTACAACAAATTTTATACATATTTTTAATCTGAACTGTCCAAAAAGCACAAAAACATTTTTTACAAACACTTCTTCTGGTGAACCCAATATTACTATGATAAACAATTCCATTTTCTTTTCTCTCTCCTATGGAGATAAATAGATACCTTTAAATTCATATTTTTTCACAATTTTACATTCATTAAAAAAAATAAAAAAATGAGAAAAGAATTCACGAGTCCTCTTAAAATTTTTATTAACATTAGAGCTCTCAGAGGGACTGTCTATTTATACATGCATGTGAAACTTTCTTAGCACCATTGAGTTATTCCATCTTGAGATTCCTGGTTCTTACCGATTTCTCAAATTTCTAATATTCATTTTTAAAATCATTATGTCCTCTAACTTGAGAGAAGGAACAACCATTAAAGAAAAGGAAATTTTGTTTACAAAGCGAATAAGTACAGCCACTCACTTGCATATGCTCGTTTTAGACCTTGAAAGAGCAGAAGAGCTGCCGGCAAGATTTGGGGACCCACCTCAGACACTTCCTGAGGTCGCTGGCCAACCATGTTTAACAGGGAGCACAGCCCTAGGACACTCATTTTACGATCATGCAGCCTGAATGGAAAGATGACACATGAACATGTCACTGTATAAAAACTGCAGAAACTGTGAGCAGCTGTTGTTTCATTCTCCATCAGACTGTATTCAACTCAAATAATCAGGAATGCCAAACTGTTGTCACCAAAAAGTTGGACCCCCCCCCCCGCCTTGCTTTACGTTAGGTTCTATTTATTACACGTCTTTCAACCTCCTGATGGAGGTTATCTCGACAGTTCTTTGTTTAAAAAAAAAATAAAATAAAATAAATAAATAATAAATTAAAAAAAAAAAAAAAGAAAAAGAAAAAGAAAAAAGAAAGGAAAAAAAAAAAAAATAAAAAAAAATTAACATTTCATCATCATAAAAATCTAGATATTATCGATACTCACTTCCTGTGTAGACAGTTCTTTCTTTGGTTTCATCAACCCCCGCTTTGTTTTTTGTTTTTTTTAAACTTCGCACAATTGCATGGCTTGATAATCATAAATCAACCAACCAAGCGGCCAAGTGGCAGTCAGAATCTTTGGTGCTCTATCAAAGCCCGCCATTGGTGGGATATCTCCCATGGAATGCCATACTCGGCGTCCCAGAGGTAGTGTTATCTCTTCTCTCTCTCTCTCTCTTTGCTCTTGTCTTCTGTCCCGCTCTCTTTTTTTGATGTGTAAACGTATCTTACCGTGTTTGTTACAATATGACCGAGAGCGAGCTGATGTGCTGTTAAGTTCCAGCACAAAACAAAACAAAAAGCTGACCCTTGCCGTATTAAGGAACTCCCAACCCATCTCCACTATCCCTGGCCGCCCTTAGCCAGCTAATCTGTTTCCAGGAGCCGGTATTCAAACAAAATTGGTTCAGTAACAGGTGCGTGCAAGCAACAAAACCAATCTTTGTCTGGTCTTCTCTGTTACCTTATTGTTTGACGTCTTGTCTGCTCATTACTCACCCACTACACAGACTGGGGCAACTCACACCACACCCACACACAGGTTTGTGCACTCTATCTATCTATCTATCTATCTATCTATCTATCTATCTATCTATCTATCTATCTATCTATCTATCTATCTAT